>VXBJ01001860.1:15724-57394 GCA_013400055.1 Nycticryphes semicollaris | reverse complement strand
AAATTTTTTTAAGTATTATTTTAATAAATAAAATTTGATTTCACAAATCAAAGCTCTCTCTTGATCACCTGATTTCCAGACATGGGACACCAAAAATGATTAAAAAAATAAACTTCCCATATCCTTCCCATGTGTGTTGTGCCCAGGTTTGCTGACTAAGGGCTAAGTAAGAGCAAGGAATGAAGTCCCAGGTTCCATCAGGACAAGACTTCAAGCAGTGTGCTGTCAGGCAAGCAGACACCCTAAATATCTCCCTATATATCTGTTTAAAGGGCCATTTAGGTTTGTCTCAGCCCCTAGTTTTACCTTTCCTTGCAGACACTGCTATGTCAGATTTGGTTCCGTTAGACACGCAAGAGCTCCAGTCCCTGCTGGAAGTGGCTGCCAGGGTGACAAGTGTGTGTGGAGAGAGGAGGGGTCACTGCAACACAACCCAGATCGGGAAGGAAACCCTCTCTCAAAGAAATGTAAACCTAAGGACACCCCCCTTAAGAAGATTTCCCAACTCTTCATTAAAATCCCGTGCTTGGCTGCTCGTTACCGGCAAGGTCTTCTCTGTGCTGCCACCGAGCTGCAGGGCTTGAGCAGTGAACTTTCAGCTGAAGAGTCAGAACTGGATGGCAACGGCTCATCGATTCGCACCACAGAACAGATTTCATCTGATGCAGGATGAAGGCTGATTTTTGCTACAGGTTTGAGCCCCAGCATAGCCCTGAAATTCCTTTTCCACCTACTTACCTACTTCTTAAACCCTCTAAAAGCAAGGCAGCTTACCTGGGGTTCTTGTTGTTCAAGCTTAGTGCAATTTCGTTAACGGCATGTGGATGTGACATGACCATATTGAATCCGTACTGAAAAGAGAAGGGGGAAAGTTTTGAGTTTGAGGCTGAAACTACTATTTTTAAAATCCAAGCAATGACATACATATCTGTGACCAGACCCGGCGGCAGACTTTCACAACGCCATGAGCCAAACAAAACATTGGATTTACCAACTCAGCCAGCACTTTCCCATCTCTCACCACACCTACCAACTTCTCTGCCACCAACAGCGTCTAAAGGACCCCTCTTTTGGCCACATCAGCCAACAAAAAGGGGTCCACTCCCCTCCTGGTCAACCCCTCTGCTCCTCCTTTCCCCTCCCTCTTCCTTTTCATTCCCAAAGCCAAGTGCATCATTTACTCTCTACAGAGGAATTTGCCATTCAGCTGCCAAAATCCTTCCTCTTCCAGCACATGTGGAGCGACTGCAGTGTGCAGTTACTGCCTGGGCACAGTTGCCTTTGAAAACACTGTATTGGTTATTAGTACAGGTTTGTTGTTTGCATCCTTCCCATGGGAGGGAAGACACCCTGTGACCCCCAGGGAGACGGTATCCCCGAGGGCAGAGCGTCAGAAATATCTCATACAACTCCTAATAAAGGTGTTTGCCTTTCTTGGATGGGAGGACTCTCCGCTGGGTTAAAAACTGTCTGGAGGCCAGGCCCAGGGAGTGGTGGGGAATGGAGTTAAATCCAGTTGGTGGGTGGTCACCAGTGGTGTCCCCCAGGTGTTGGGGCCGGTTCTCTTTAACATCTTTATCAATGAACTGGACAAAGGGATCAAGTGCACCCTCACTCACTTTGCAGATGACATTAAATCTGGTGGGACTGTCAACCTGCTGCATGGTTGAAAGGCTTTGCAGAGGGATCTGGACAGGATGGGTGGATGAGCCAAGGCCAATGGGATGAGGCTCAATAAGGCCAAGTGCCACGTCCTGCCCTGGGGTCACACCAACCCCTGCAGCGCTACAGGCTCAGGAAAGAGTTGCTGGAGCTGCCTGGCAGAAAATGCCCTGGGGGTGTTGGTGGGCTGTGGGCTGAACACGAGCCAGCTGTGCCCAGGTGGCCAAGGTGGCCACAAGCATCCTGACCTGGATCAGGAGCAGCGTGGGGAGTAGGACTCGGGAGGTGATCATCCCCCTCTATGCGGCACTGATAAGGCCCCACCTTGAGTGCTGTGTCCAGTTTTGGGTCCCTTCCCAGAAANGAGTGGTGGGGAATGGAGTTAAATCCAGTTGGTGGGTGGTCACCAGTGGTGTCCCCCAGGTGTTGGGGCCGGTTCTCTTTAACATCTTTATCAATGAACTGGACAAAGGGATCAAGTGCACCCTCACTCACTTTGCAGATGACATTAAATCTGGTGGGACTGTCAACCTGCTGCATGGTTGAAAGGCTTTGCAGAGGGATCTGGACAGGATGGGTGGATGAGCCAAGGCCAATGGGATGAGGTTCAGTAAGGCCAAGTGCCACGTCCTGCCCTGGGGTCACACCAACCCCTGCAGCGCTACAGGCTCAGGAAAGAGTTGCTGGAGCTGCCTGGCAGCAAAGGCCCTGGGGGTGTTGGTGGGCTGTGGGCTGAAGAGGAGCCAGCAGCGTGCCCAGGTGGCCAAGGTGGCCACCAGCATCCTGGCCTGGATCAGGAGCAGCGTGGGGAGTAGGACTTGTCTTAAGCCTTGGACTGGGCTGCCCAGGACAGGGGTTGAGGCATCATCCCTGGAGGGAATTAAAAGCCGTGTTGACATAGTGCTCAGTTTTTTTTATCAGGGTAAGGTTGATGGTTGGACCAGATGATCTCAAAGGTCCCTTTCAACCTTGACAATTCCATGAATCTATGATTCTTTGAAGCACTTATCTTTTAGCTGCTATTGCTTTAGCAAAAAGTGCCCCAGTCTCTGAAGCTACCTGGGGATGCCATATGACCAGAGCATCCCACCGCTGAGAAAAGAAACTCATAAAAATAAGATTAGCTTTGGTCTGGTTTATTCTTTGATTTACAGTCATCGCAATGACCTTGTGATAAACACATAACCAGAGTGAAAGCTTGGATTTTCCACCCCTGTCCAGCTCTTCTGAAAAATTCTCCTCTTTCCTCAGCATTAGTACTAAATTCTGAGACAAATCACAACTTCAGCTGCGTGTCTAATAAGCGGGCCCATCACCACCCCATGTGCACATGCTCTTATCTACCTGTGTCTTCACATCTGCTCTAAATCTGCCTGGATTATTAGGACTATGTCACGCTGCTTCCCAGCTTCCCTGCCTAAGAATAAGTCAGAATTTAAACCTTTGCATCAGTTTTACCTTAATAATTCACCGTTACCCTTTTCCTCCCCCCTCCCAACAGCCAAGCAGCAGAGGGGTCCAAGAGAACCAAGAGGGAAATACCTGGTAATTCATTATGGCCCGTAAACACATGATGCAGACGTGAACGTCGTCTTTTTTACTCACTAATCTGGAATTTTTTAGCGTTCTTCGGCTCGGCAAGGTGTTATACCTGCAAAGGAAAACAGCTCTCATCAATCACAAGGCTATTTTGAGGTGGTAATTAAAAAAAAATAATAAAAAAAAGGGATTGAAATATCCCTCCTCTGGGTAAAAATGCAGCTGGTTTTAAGTTGCCCATCGGACAACACCCCTGCAAGTAACGCAGGGAAAAGGTGATGGACGGATCAGGAACGCCGGTCCCAGCCCTGTCCAAAGCCAGGCACGTCCATCTCTCCTGGCACCCAACAGGGACAGAACGATCCACCCACAAACGGAGGTTTTTCTGGATTTTTTTTCCACGGACTTCACTCTGCACGGACTTTTAATGGATCTGAACATTCGTGGGCATCAGCAAAATGTATTAATTCCTGCTGCGCTTCATTTAAGAATGGTGCTTCTCTTCTATTCCGCAGCTGAGCTTTCTGAAAGCCCTCCAAATTATTTGAGGAAAATGCAGCCCTTCGGAACTTTCCTCACAACAGAGGCATTAATTATTTTAATTGTAACCCCTAAATGGTAAAGTAACCTTGAATTCAATTAAGTAGAGAGAATAAACACAAAGGGAAATCTTTAAGTCTGTCATTTCTATGGCATAGTAAATGAAAACCACATTTTGGCTCTTCCCTGAGATGCTGCTTATTTTCTTTAAGCAAAAACCTGCTCCGGGAGCCGAGCACAGGAAATTGGAGAGGGGGAGACGGGCTGCCATGTGAAATACATCTATGTTCTTACCGAGGTGGAACTGAATAAACCACCAGAGGATTATGATTATGGTCAAGAAACTCTTTTGACAGTGATGTGGGACCTGCTGCCGTAGGAGGAGGGTGGCCATGGTGCTGTCCCAGGACCAACAGGACAAGCCCCATCCAACCTGGGGGACAGCGGGGTCCCCCAGCAGTGTCAGGGACACTGGGGGGTCTCTGCAAAGCTGTGCAGGCTGCCCCCAGCAGCTCCAGCCACCAGCAATGCCGACAGCCTGGTGTTTGGGAGGGAAAAACACAGTATTTGTTCTGTTCCCCCAATTTGCAGAGTCAAAACAGCCAAGAGAGAAGGTCCAGGCTGCAGCATCCAGGGATCTGCTCCCAATTTATACTGATCTACAGGTGAGAGCAGAGAGCAGGGGACATGGGCTCGCTGGCTAATGAAAGCTCTGGGCAGGCACAGCAATCCTTTGGCACTTCCAGCTATCACACTTGGGCCTGAAAACAGAGGAAGAAAGTCTAAAAACTCTGCTGACGGGAAGAGAGAAAGCAAAATAAGGTGATGCACATGCAGCCATGTGCAAATTCTGACATTTCCCATGCAAAGAGCAACTCCTCTGGGGGAGGAAAGAGAAATTCACGGGTGAAGCTTGACTGCTGGAGCAAACACAACCTCCAGGAAACAAAAAGTCTGACTGAGAGAACTGGAGCTGGGCTCACACTTGCCAGTGCCACCTCTGCAGCCTGGAGAACACACATGGGAAAGCTTTTCTAATCTTTGATTCGGGAAAACAACCGCAGTGGGGAAAGCTTCTGGATTACAGCGTCCTTAGCTCCTAACCAGGAGTTAAACCAATCCATACTGGTACCCAGCAGTGGCTCCACACACACCCCGAGGCAGGAGGAGAAGGTGAGACCTTGCAGGGACACACAAACCCAGGCTCTTCCACCCAAGACCTATCCCAATGCTCCCAAGAAAGTATGAGTGTTGCAGAGGGAGTCGGTGGGGAATGACCTGCTGTCATCTCTCATAACACGGGAACGATGCGGCATCCCGTATAATTGACAGGATCAAAGCAAACCTGGTAATTCCTCCAGGCAGAGAGCGGGAATGCTGCAGCACCCAGAACTTGGCAAGGGCTCCAAAAGCACTTTACAGAGGGGAAAAATCCATGTTAAAGGCGAGATGCAATCCTTAGGTGAGGACACTTAGATCTACAGCGTGCTGGAAGCAGGAGCACGTACCAGGAGAAACATTCCCAAGGTACCCACCTTGCTCGTAGCAAGCAAGAGCTCCAAGCACGTCCTGCAAGGAGTTGTCTGCTCCTGGGCAGCGTGAGGAAGGGCAGAGACACGGCTTTGGTGTCCTCACACTGCACCTGTGTCCTCCTTCTTCCCTTTCTAGGAGGTTACCCTGTTTAATGCGGATGCTAACGTGCAGTTGCAGTCTAATCCACGCCACTTGTGTTTAATAAAGAGGTGTAGCTTCTAACATCAGTGATTAACATCATTATTAATAATAATAAGGATTAATAATAAATACATGAAGAAGTAATAACAGACTTGCTTTATTCGGACTCGCTGGCTCACCCTCTGACACAAAGAACACGCTTGTGGGTTTTCTCACTTTCAACCTACCAACGGGACGGGGATGCAGCGAGTGCCGGGCAGTGGTCCCAGCTCAGCACCACCCTCCCCACCTCCTCTCCAGCAGGACCCAGAGCAGAACCAGCGTTGAGCTTGGAGCACGGTGCCGAACCCCCCTACCCATCAACAGCCGCTGACTCTTGGGCTCTGGCAATTTCTCCCCATTGCTTTCATGCCCGAGATGAAAGAAAACCCAAAATTCAAAGCAGAATTCAGTCAAACTGCCTTTTTTTATTTTCTTTTTCTTTTTTTCCCCCCATATATCTAAATGCATAAATCAGCTCAGGGCGCTCCACACAGATTTCAGGTTTGCAGGAAAGATGATCTACTTTTGCTGGAGCCCAGAGAGCAGCGGAATAACAGGAGCCAGGTTTTGGGGTGCAGACCCTGAGGAGGGATGCAGGACCAGGACAGCTGCTCCCCGTGTCGTGGGGGTGGCCCCAAGCCCCCACCAACCCTTCGGATGGGATGCTGCTCCGCACTGCACATAGCTGGGATGCGAGATGCTGTCTGGCTGCTCCTGGGGCGAATGGGGACAGCCAGGGACTGTCCCCATCAAGGGGAATGACTGCCCACACATGGTCCCTGGGCTCGGGCACTCGTTTATCTCCCCCATCTCCCTTCCTGAGACAAAAGAAAGAGCCGTTCAACCTCCAGCTGGGAGCCCTGCACTGAATCTGAACTGGGAAGGGTGGAAACTCCGCCAGTGTCGGCTGGAGAACGTGTCACCACTGCACACCATCGTATTTCCAGACATTAATGTCACTGGACATGAAAAACGCTGCAATAAAAAGATTTAAAAGTCATTTCTAGTCATCCAGAGATCACTCCTACAAGGACTTATCTCAGTTTTAAACCGCTAAAGGCTGCATACATTATTTTCCTTTAAATTTTAAATAAGTAGAGTAATTAGATCTTTATCACACCACTGACAAGAAAAGAATCTTCCTCAGTGCCTAGTGTATGAACTCCTTACGTTTCAGAATGTCCTTAAACATCTGACAGAGTTTAGTCAGGTGGAGCAAAGAGGAGCAAGTCTCCTTAAACTAATAAAAGATGACCATAAAGGCAGAACTGGCATTTCCAGCCACCTGGGGAGCGAGGAGAAACAGAATCAGGGAATAAAGATACCCTGCCATGCAGCAGGACCCAGGAGCAGAGTGGGGGGGGGTCCACCTCCCTTGGGTCCATCACCTGGATGGAGCCTCCCCAGGCTGAGGGATGCTCTCACCCACACCTCACTACCCGCACCTGACCAAACCCCTGCTCTGCAGAGCGATGAGGCCACCAAAGGGAAGGTTTGAGGTGGAAACGATACTCATCTCTTCTGAAGAGGTGGAGAAAACCCAGAGAAACCCAACAAGGGCTGCAGATGTCCCGTGTGGCACTACCTGCCCACAGCCAGGAAAACTGCTGTCTTGAAGTCCGGAGATATTCACTTGGAGGATTCTCATACCAAGGACCCAACAAGCAGGACCTGCTCTGTTCTCTTCCCAAAAGCCACACTGACCCTCACCCATGGGGACGTTGTCCCAGGCCATTAATCAGAGGTGCCATCAGTGACACGAAGAGTTTCCACCCCTGGTCGTTCCCCACCAGGCAGAAGAACAGGCACAGAACATGCCATGGAGAGCTTCAGCACAGAGAAAATATCTCCCGCGCAGATGGGATTCTGCCCTAGATTTAGATCGCTTCCCTTCAACAGATGCAAATTTCTTCACGCAGACATGAATGCCAAGAATTAAAGAGGATTTAGGTTGTTGGGTTTTTTTTGGGTGGTTTTTTTTTTGTACAGAAACTCTTTTACGACGATGCTGGAACTCCAGCTCAAGAAGGTTTCTCTGTGTCAGTGGTGATCGCAACGACCCGCGACGTTGTTTGTGTCCTTCCCAGGGGCAGGGCAGGCTGGCGGTAGCTCTGACACCTCCCTCCACACACCATCAGCCAAACTGGGGGCGGGGGGTGGGAATGGGTGGGGGGTAAGATCTTCTTCTGCTTTTATTTCATTTCTTGTTACTAACCATTAGGCTGGATCCGAGCATCTGGATGAATTGTTGGGTTTGATTTCCTGTCTGCTGCAGGTCAAAGATTATGTCACCACGAGTATATTTATCCTGCTAATTAAATTCAGATGGTTCCTCTTTTATTTCCTCTGCCCCGCCTTAAAAGAAGAACTATAAAACCTCACTTCTGAAAAAAGAGCAGAAACAGAAAACCTGACGGTGTGCGAGCCCCTGCAGTGGGTAACGCTCTCCTCCTGCCTCCCTGCCCACAGCACTTCGTTAACGTGACCAGCCAGAACTGCTGAAAATGTCACAGCATCACAGAAAAACTGGGGGTTGGAGGGGCCCTGTGGGGATCATCCCCCCCCCCCTGCCAGAGCAGGTCCCACCCACAGCAGGTCCCACAGGAACATCTCCAGGTGGGGTTTGAATGTCTCCAGAGAAGGAGACTCCACCACCTCTCTGGGCAGCCTCTGCCAGGGCTCTGACACCCTCACAGCAAACAAGTTCCTCCTCATGTTGAGATGCAACTTCTTATGGTCCAGTTTGTGCCCGTTCCCTCTTGTCCTGTCCCTGGGCACCACTGAAAAAAGCCTGGCCCCATCCTCCTGACACCCACCCTTGAAGGATTTACAGGTGTTGATCAGATCCCCCCTCAGCCTTCTCTTCTCCAGACTCAACAGACCCAAATCCATTATCTTTTCCTCATCACAGAGATGCTCCAGGCCCCTCAGCATCTTTGTGCTCCTCTGCTGTCCCCTCTCCAGCAGTTCCCTGTCCTTCTGGAACTGGGGAGCCCAGAACTGGACCCAGTGCTGAACTATCCAGCCTGTCCTGGACTCACCCAGCATTTTGTACAACCAAGACCCAGAAAACACAACCCACAAGTGCGTCTCCTGGTGCACAACAGCTCACACTGACACTGAAGTCCCACAGATGGATAATCAAAACACCTACGCAGTGAATGGAGATGCTCAAAGTAAATAAAAGCCCTTCCCATCATGGTAAGTGAGCACAGATCTCAGTACAAACTCCTGCCATCTCCACCTACTCCAGCAAAAGGACCTTCAGGCTTAAAGTGAGGACAACGTGCTCAGCTCAGTGGTGTGGACTTCTAATGCCCCACGTTAATAACAAATACGAGTTACAGCTGGGTTCTCCTATCATGAGCAAAGGACAGCCCAGGGTGGACCTCACCACCCCCCCAGCTTCTTACCCAGCTCTGCGTGGGCTGGGAGTCCTGGTTTTCACTGGGGTTTGAATTGTATTTCTGTGGTTTTGGTGGCGGTGGGTTTGGAGCTGGTGGTGTTTGGATGGTGAATGTCCTTCTGACAGCAGAAGGAGGAAGATCTTGGCACCTCCTACAAACCTTGGGTTTCTCTGATCTTCCCTTAGAACAAGGTACAAGCTGGGTCTGCTGGACGTGGGGACCCTGAACTTGCACCCCACTGCAGGGGATGAGACCTGGAGAGGGAAAGACCCTGAGCCTGTGCTCAGTGATGACAAAGCTGATCTGTGTCACAAATGTAAAGAAAACAAATCACAGAAGGGTTTGGGTTGGAAGGGACCTTAAAGCCTCTTCAGTGCCACCCCCTGCCCTGGGCAGGGACACCTCCCACCACACCAGGTTGCTCCAAGCCCCCTCCAACCTGGCCTTGAACCCCTCCAGGGATGGGGCAGCCACAGCTCCTCGGGGCAAAGGACTTTGAGGCTGTTGGGTTTGCCTTCATCTAAAAGAATCTGGGAAAATTGTAACTCCAGAAAGCTGAGGAGATCTTTGCTGCTTAACCCGGACAGTTTCCGACAGACACCCCACACCACCACCAAGCAGGTGACACGGAAAGGGGGGGCCACGCAGCCTTGGAGAGACACCACTGCCCGACAAACGCCTTTCCCAGGTCCGTAAAAATCATGGTCTTTAAAACAGAGAAACCACGAGAATCACAATGTTTTTTGTAACTACTGACTGCTCAAAAATCCACCCAGTGAAGTTGTCAGGGATCTGGCCAAAAATGGTGACGGGGAAGTCAGCAGGAACCCGAGCAGCGGAAGTGTTAACGGCGAGGACCAATTCATTGCAGCCCAAGAAGCGGTGCCAAATTTGAGTCCAGTTCCTGAACACGCTCCAAGGCCACGTACAGATTAAGCTCCATTTGCCTGCATCCCTCACTCATTACAGGCTCTGCAGATTTTGAAGGAAGAAATGGAGTTTCTCAGTTCAACCCACATAAAAATAGAAGTATTTGACTCGGAAGAAAGGGAATTTCTAATGGGCTGTGACATGGCAAAATCTGCATTAATATTTATCTGAGAGGAGAGTATGACTCCCACATGAAAGTAATGCTCTTTCTCCCCCCCAAAAAAGCAGCAGTAAAATCCCTGAAGGTTCATCCCTGTTTTTATCCTCCTGCCCTCATTTTGGTGTTTGCTTCCCAAATCCCAGCGCCTCCTCTTAAAAAAAAATCAAAATAAAAATAAAAATAAAACCCCACCTCGGTTGCCAAGGAAACCCAGCGAGCAGGGAATTGGCAGGGTTTAGCCTTGCTAAAATGAGCCAGGGGAAGCCAGTTAAAGGCACAATTAGCAATGGACAGTCTCAGCCAGGCAAAGGATTGGGCAGAGGGCCCCTGTGCCCAGGCCACCGCCGGGTGACATCACAGAATCACAGCATCTACATGGTTGGAAGGGACCTCCGAGATCATCCAGTTCAACCATACACACACAAAAAACCAACCACAAAACAAATCACCCAACCCAACAATCTCAGGCGCTAGAGCACACCCTGAAGTGCCACGTCTACACGTTTCTTAAATACCTCCAGAGTTGGTGACTCCACCACCCCCCTGGGCAGGCTGTTCCAGTGCCTGAGCACCCTCTCAATAAAGTCATTCTTCCTGATATCGAATCTGAACCTCCCCTGCCCCAACTTCAGACCATTTCCTCTGGTCCTGTCACTATTCTCTTGGGAGAGAAGGCCAACACCAACCTCTCTGCAACCTTCTTTCAGGGAGTTGTAGAGGGCAAGGAGGTCCCACCTCAGCCTCCTCCTCTCCAAACTAAATATGCCCACCGCTGGCTTAGCTCCTGCTCCTATAATTCAAGATGTAGAGCACACATCAGCCAGGACTGAGCAGGGTCCTAAAGGGCTACAGCAAGTTTCCAGCCCTTCAGCCCCAAGGATGGGGAGAATTGGTGCCATGACACCACCAAAAAGGCACCAAAAATGAGGGGAAAACAGTGTTAAAGCTGACAGGAAACACTGTCTTCCCAAATCTTCTTAATAAAGAGCGATCCAGGCCAAACCCATTCTGGTTTTTCAGACCGCTGTGGCATAGGAGGGATGAGCCCAGCTCCTGAATTTTAAACAGCCCTGTGAAGATTGTCAGCCTTCTCCTTTTTTCACCCAAAGGGGGAGGATCACTTCTTCCTCTCTCTCCATTTTAATAGCTTTTCTAAGACAGAAGAGGAGCTGGCACACAGAGACCATGGCCAGGGTCTCCGCAGGTCCCAGACACATCATCTGCCCAGTGACAGGGCAGGAACCTCCCGGTTTTGAGCAGAAAAGCTCTCCTGCACACCCTCCTAGTTCCATGAGCACCCACCTTGTTCTTCGGAGAAGATTCCGCTTCAGTTACCCAATCTTTACAAATTACACCCAAAAACCCTTCTTAAAATCTTCCCACCTACTTTTAGCTTTTACTCTTTTTAATACACATACTCCCCAGCTATTGGAAAAGTACATGTTTTAAAACACAGATTTTTTTTATTTTTTTTTTAAATGAAACACAAACCAAAGGTGCTAATTCCAGGTAAAACGTTGGGCAGTCTCTGCCCAAGCTGCCCCAGCACATGGGTGGCCCTGCAGGCAGGAGAGGGCACCTGGCTGGAAAACACTGTTCTGGGTTACATTTCGGTGCCAGTTTTGGATAAAATTTGTAACAAACAAACAAAAAAAAAAGATGAAATACCACAGGCAATGGCTAAGGGTTCTAGGTCTTGGGTATCAAACTCTTTGTTAACGGGATGAGCCTCAACAAGGCCAAGTGGCCAGGTCCTGCCCTTGGGCCACACCAACACCATGCATTGATGAGGTCTCCCTTCAGCCTCCTCTTCCTCAAACTAAATAGTCCCAGCTCCTCCCATGGCTCCTCCTAAGATTTATTCTCCAGGCCCTTCAACAGCTCCATTGGTGCTGTGCTGAGGTGCTACAGACTTGGGGCAGTGTGGCTGGAGNCATTGTAGAGAGGTTGGTGCTGGTCTCTTCTCACAGGGAATTAGCCATAGAACAAGAGGGAATGGCTTCAAGCTGCACCAGGGTAGGTTTAGACAGGACATTAGGAAAGAATTCTTCCCAGCCAGAGTGGTTAGAGCCTGGAATGGGCTGCCCAGGGAGGGGGTTGAGTCCCCATCCCTGAATGTGTTTGAGAGTGGTTGAGATGTGGTGTTGGGGGATCTGGTGTAGGGGAGGAATTTGTAGAGTGGGGCTGATGGTTGGACTCGATGACCCCAAGGGTCTTTTCCAACCTGAAAGATTCTATGATTCTATGCTAAAGAGAACCAATACCTTATTCCAAAGCAAACCACATCTGATTTTCTTTTCGGGAAATCACACTCTATGGAAGCAAACTACACTTTGAGGTTATAATGTGATAACCACACGTTTATGGGGGGCCAAAAACTTCCCCACTCCCCTCCTCAAAGCTCGGGCAGGGGCTCTCCCCCAGACGTGTGATTAGCAGATTATAAGGCAATGGGGCAGAGTGCTCCCATGCCCTGCACAGCCCATCCTGTGTCTCCAACCTTACGACCTGGGACTTACGAGGTTTTCCGGCTGGAAGCCTCATCGGAAGAGCGCCAAGTGAAGCCGCTCCAGAGGCAGTTGGAGGAAAAGCAGCTCTGGCGGCGTTTGAACTGAAGTTGCTCGGGCAGAGAAACCCATCTGACGGCATGTGAGAGGTGGGTGAGAGCAGAGGGAAGGATGGCAAGGGAGAGAGAATCGGTGGAGAGCGTTTGGAGGAGGGAGGGGAATGAAAGATGCAAGGAAGGAGACATCGAAATGGAAAATAAAAGGGGTAGGGATGTGAAAAAGAAAAAAAGGACAGAAGGAAATGAAGAGAAAAAATGTAAGAGGCATGTAATGTATACCTGAGTTATGTATTTCTAGTGTAACTCGTCACAAACATGATGTTACCAACAGCTCCCAAGGACAGGGAGCAGAACCAGCCGTCCTCCTGCAACAGCCAGACCCTGCCATTCCTCTGTGTCCTGGGTTGAGAGACACAGGAGTAACTCTTCTTTTAATGCTGGGGAAAACTGCACTTTTAGAAGACTCTAGTGTCCGAATTCATGAAAATATTTACTTCATAGCCAGCCAGGCTCTGTGGGATTCAAGGTCTTAGTGTTTTCGAGCTTTCCCAGGTGCAGGGATGAGGAGAAGCGGGACCCGTGCACTTGACCCAGGCTGGCCAACGGGATTATTTCATACCATGAATGTCACATTCAATATAAAACAGAAAAGTTTGCTGTGTAGCAATCTCTCTCCCTTAATGGCGGTGGGTCCAGAGAACTCCTTGCCCTGGTGCCAGAGCCCAGAGCCCTTCCTTTCCTCCCGAAGCCGTTGCACCCAGTGTCCCACATTTGCTGTCCCTGCTGGGAGCACACACCTTCCTGCTGATAGAACAGGTTGAGTGTAATTCTTGTATATCTTATACCAGTATTGGGATTAATACTGGTTCTTTAGTATTACTGTTAATTATTTAGTCTTTTTCTATTAAATCTATTTACATTTCAACCCTCCTGTTTCTCTGTGTTCCCCAATTCCCCTTTCTTGAGTGGGGAGGAGTCATCGGGCAGTAGAGTAATTGTCTGAACGACAATAAATAAAATTGTGATGGGTTTTCTCAAACCATAACACTCTGTCATAGCAATTAAAGAGCAAAGATAACCAAAACCGCTCAGAAAACCTTTGCAACATCAAAACAAAACACAAAAAAAACCAATCAACCTAAAAATCAACTGGTTGAGTGACTGTGCTGGACCCTACAGCCTGCACCTCTTTGCCAGGACTGTGTCTCTGCCTGATGTCTGTGGTCTACATCTTTCAGGCATCCCACCCGCTGCAGCTCGGGCAGGAGGTGGGAGGCACCCTCTTCCCAGGAGCTAAAGAGCCAACGTTATCACCCACCAACAAACCAGCACCGAAACTCAATGGGTAAGACATAGGAAAAAAAGCTGCAAGTCCTCGCTGGCTCCATCTTTTTCAGACTCCTTTACACCCACAGAACTATGTAACAAAAACTCCCCAAAGGCCAAAAAATAGTCAAAAATCGGATGAGTAAAGGCCATTCAGCGCTCTGAGCTGCACCCCTGGGTAACAGCACTGCAAGGTTAAAGGTGGTGCTTAGTACATTTTAAAATAGTGAAGCACTGAGGAATGTGAGTCGACTGCCATTCAGCCCTGGGAAGTGATCCCGCCTTTCCCACAAACTCAACAAAAAAAACCTGCTAGGATTTGCAAAGAGGAGACTTCATAGTAAAGCTGGGGAGATGCTGGACTTCACAGCAGGTTTAAAGGTTGGAAGTGTCCTTTAAAATATAAAAAAAACCCTCTTGTTCACAGCAGCAGGAAGGAATGTGCTGCTAAAAGAGACCTTTTTTGGATGGGACGCCGCCTGGGAGCTCCAGGCTGGCTGAGTCTGTGGAAATCTTGAGATACTCTTTGGAGAAGAGGATTTGCTTCCTCTGTGCCAGCCACATGGTACCTGCCAGGAACGTGTGGCACATCCTTAGATCATTCTGCCACCGGGAAAGGAGGTAGAGTTAGTCTTGCCTCTTCCTCCATTGAGGAGGAGTGTAATGCTGCTCCGTGCTACTATTTTAGCGCTTCTTCCCACCCCAAAACCATCAGCACAATGACACATTTCCTATATATGTCAATCCTACACTGTCAAAAGAGGGAAGATGAAAAAGACTCTAATTGGAAAAAACCACAGTGACTCTTCTCAGGTGGAAGGTGGCTGTTTGTAGGTCGCCCACGGCCCAAACGAAGTCCTTACCGTAACGTGGAGTGTCTGCCGGAGCGGGAAACGCTGTTACCGACTGGGGAGGGCAAATTGCTGCCTCTGTGCAGGTCCTCAATGGATCGGCTCCAAGGTTTGGACTTGTCCATGGAGTTCTCCACGTTGTTCTCCAAACTCTCAAAGTCAAACCTGAAAGGTAGCAGAAATCACAGCGCCGGGTTAGAGAGAAGAGGTGCTGATAAACAGCCCTGCCTCAAAGGGAAGACTTAAGAATGCTCGAATCTGTCCCTGTTTTATTTCAATAAATCAATATATTGTGCAAGTACCAATGTGGTTTCCTCCATCGACATGTGCTTGAGCATTTACACTGCCTTGCTGGCCCCCACGTGTCAGGTATTACCATAATCATTACAGTTTTTCTTTGATTTCTGACTCATTGCCCAGTGTTCTGCTATTTTAAACAAAAATTGCATGTTCCCTTCACAGCTTCTGAGGTTATTACTCATGTTTACCACGTTAGAGAGGGGAAAATCCCAGCAAGCTAACTTGCATGCATTTGTATAATTTTAGGAAGAAAGTCTTTATAGAAACACTTCTTTTTCACTATGCACAGTTTTTTCCAGTGTTGGGAACATCCTGAAACATATAATTTCCCTTCATTAATTTTATTGCAACCCCACCAAAATTCTCTTTTCTGTGTGATGATATGTGTATGTACATCTGACAGCATCTCTTCTGAAAATGAAATGCCAGCTCTCCTCAGCCCGGGTTCCCGACTACAAGAGGATCTTTAACCTGCTGCTTCTTTTCATACAATTTAATACGAAAATCTCCTGCTACAATATCCTGAAGTGAAAGGCTGAAAGGCTGGGGATATACAAAACTAGATCCGCTGCTGAACAACTATTTAAATTGTGTGATACAACACCCAATGAAAGTGAGTTTGTTTCCCAGTCTGTTTTAGTAGTCATTAATTTCATCAGATGTAATAATCATGAATAATTAATCATGAATACTGCCTTACTTACGTGACTGCGTACTGTGCGAAGGACAAGTACTCCACCAGAACATCCAGGCCTTTGTTTTCCTCGTTCAGGAACTCCCTCACCCATCTGTTGGGAAAATCATTAGACATCAGAGCCTTTCACGGGCTTCGGGGATTGCTGGGATGGACTGGAGACAGAGCCGTTGCAGGAAAGGCACGAGCTAAAACTTTGCTTTCTCACTTGGGAAAAGACAACTTTTATAATGCATCATTTATTATTTCATGGAATCAGGGCACTGTCAGAGTCAGAAGGGGCCTCTGGAGCTCACCCAGTCCCACTCCCCTGCTAAAGCAGGATCACCCAGAGCACATCACTCAGGGCTGCATCCAGGAGGGACTTGAAGGTCTCCAGAGAAGGGAACTCCACACCCTCCCTGGGCAGCCTCTGCCAGGGCTCTGACACCCTCACCACAAACAAGTTCCTCCTCGTATTCCAATGGAACTTCCCGTGTTCCAGCTTGTGCCCGTTGCCCCTTGTCCTGTCACTGGGAACCACTGAGAAGAGTCCAGCTCCATCCTCCTTCAACCCACCCTTCAGATACTTGTGAGCACTGAGAAGGTCTCCCCTCAGCCTTCTCTTCTCCAGGCTGAAGAGTCCCAGCTCTCTCAGCCTTCCCTCATGGGGGAGATGCTCCAATCCCTCCATCATCTTTGTTGCCCTACACTGGACTCTCTCCAGTAGTTCCCTGTCTCTCTGGAACTGGGGAGGCCCAGAACTGGATGCAGGATTCCAGTTGTGGCTGGAATATTTAAAGGACTTTAAAATAGAGTCCTTCACAAATGTACAGAGAAAAGCTTTTTTGCAGCACTATGATAGGAAAAATATTCAAGAGACCCCCAAAACCACAAAACCCCCTAAGCACATGCTGCATTGCTCAGAAACTAGATGTTTATTCTTCAAGGCACTGAGGTCCAGAGCTGGTAAGTGCCTTTCCCAGCACTGAGGTGTTGCTGGAGGAAGGCACGGACCACACAAACCCCCAAGCAGTGGTTACAGCCACCAAGTAACTCAAGAGTCACAGGGACCTGGGTTATCTTTTCCCACACCCTGATCTCTAGCAGCATCTCCAAAGCACAGGGACAGCACACTGGCTAAAGAAAAATAGCACCAAGGGTGAGACCTGACACCCTGGACATACATTTAACAGTAATTTTTGCCTTCTCTTTTTAAACAATCACCAGTTACCATGACTTTTGGTCCCTGAGAACTAGGCAGAATAATCTTCAATTCAGAAAAGCCTGTTATAGAATGACAGAATCGTTAAGATTGGAAGGAACCTTGAAGATCAGCGTGGCCAACCATCAGCCCAACACTGACAAAACCACCACTAACCCATGTCCCTGTCTTCCAAAGCTTTCAAAAACTTGCAAATGTCAAGTAAAATCTGCCAATCCAGACACTTGGGGGCAAACCCAGGTGAGCAAGGAGCCCCGGTGCTTTTTTCCTCTGAATCCCAACTGGGGCAGCCAAAATCTCCCCCCAGGAGAGGGCTGAGGGGCACTGGAAGGAGTGGGGAGCCAGGGAGGGAACTGGGGCATTGTATCCCCTGCTCCCACCAGAGTGGGAATTCCTTGCCTCTGAGCTGTTCTCATCTTTGGGCTTTAAATCTTCTGCTATAAAGCAAACAACCTGGCGTTCTGATAAAACGTGTGTTGAAATGTATTTTTCAAAAACAGGAGAATGAAATAAATCAGTGCTGGTTGCATCAGGCTCCTTTAGTTATCTGCTGCACCGTCACGGGTCCTTCTGCTCACCCATGAGCCTCGCGCTTTTGACACCCCAAGTCTCTGGTAGGGAATCTTTTGTGCTGGAAAAATGAGGGAGAATTAAACAGGAGGTGGAGCAGGGCTGTGGGAGAAGTTTGTGGTAGGTATTTGTGACGGTGCAGCTTGTGGGAGGGTCCCCTGTCACCACATACACCATCTGTGGGGAGCCCGACCCCCCAGTGAGAGAAGGGCTATTCCTCCCGCTGTTCAAAACGCCCTGGCTTCCTCAAAATAAGAGCAGCATCCTGGAAAAATGGATGTAATTGAGGTGGACAGTTGAAACAATATGCTGAAGAAACTTTCCTGGCCGAGGTGCCAGCGCTGAAGTGGGTTCTGGTGCCGAGACCCGAAGCAGAGAGGTGAGACCGGTGGAAAGGCGATGGGAACGGCACGTTCCATAAAAAACAACCCTGAAGTCTTTTGCTGTTTGAGAATTTTGTGTTTTGTAGAACTAAAATACTGGGAATATTACTGAGAGCCACACTTTGTGAGCTGCATCGTGTTAAAGCTATAAAACAGCATGGGAGTTATATATATATATATATATATATATATATATATATATATAATACTTATAGCTGCAGTACTATTACTATTCTCAACACAACCCTGCCTGCTCCTGCTCTGCCTGGCTGAGGGCAAGCAGATATTTGACTGCAATCTTTTCGCAGCCTTCACAGAGATGTGGATGAACCCTATCAGGAAAGGATTAAAGCTGAATTATTCTCCTGAGGTGCCCAGCTATCGCTTAACTGAGCCCTTCAGGCTTTAACGATCAATCAAGTGGTATCACTGCTTGTCATGCAAAGAGATATTTTCTCAAAGGCATCCATCAGTAGAAGTTACAAAAAAAAAACCCAAAAAAACAGAAAGCCTCAGACTAGAAGTCATCAAAAATTCTTACCCGATGTGATTTGTTCTTAAAGAAATTTCCAGTTCTCGGAGCACTTGAGTAGACTCTTGGACTCGTCTTCTGAATTTCTGTAATGGAGTGAGCAGGCAGAAATAACAATTAAGACTCATGCAATGCTATTAAAAACATAAACATCTTGCACGGTGCAGAATGAATAAATAAAACATGAAGGTAAGCTGAGAAGCCCCCTAAGTCCCAAGGAATGCAATAACAATAGCTCGGCAGTCAGCAAAAACAAACTCAGGAAAATAACTTCTGTTCCCATGCACATTTTTGAGTCTCCAGGATTAGGAAAATTAAAAGCCTGAAGACAAATAAAGGTTTCTTTACAATACGAGCTTTGTTTGAGCATCAAACTCTCCATTGAGAACTACAGCGCTGGGGCTTCCTTCTTCTGAGCCTGGGGCTCCAATCTCCCTTTTGTGACTTTACACCCACGCCGAGAAACCTGCCCTCATTTCTCTGTAATTACCAAATCTGCAGGGTGTGTGTGTGTGTGTGTGTGTGCCAATACCGAAATACCCGTGCGCTGCCATCTGCACCCTTGGACAACTGGCACCCGCTAAATTCTATCTGTGAAATTAGATAAAGCCATAAAACGTCACAAGTCAAAGACTGGGCTGCAAGGGAGCACCAAGGGGATGAGGTTTTGGGTTGTCTCCATATGGGAACAGAAAGGGAAACCCGTAAAACCTCCCCAGGACACAGCGGGAGCCCCAGTTCACTCCACAGCCCAAAGCAGCCAGAAGACCTTCAACTCGTCTTGAGTTGAGTCAAGCTGCTCCTCTCCATCCTCTGGACAACCATTTTGGGGCAGGACTCCCTTCAGTGGGCAGAAAGGGCAAACTGGTGATGTGTCCAACTCTCCCAGCTGGAGAAAGCCTCTTCTCTCACACCTGGGGCTCCCTCCCCAGGGCAATACACGAAACCAGTTGGACAAACTATCCCAGAGCAGTTGTTTCGCTAAATCCATGAGGTAAATGGAGGGATGATGCTGATCATCCATGAATTGCGGTACTTTACAACCCCCTTGGTCATCAGTTATCACTCACACAGACCTGAGGTGTTTGAAAAGGGCTTAGAAAGGTTTAGGACGCAGGCGATGCCGCTGCAAGTAGGGCCAAGCCTTGGGGGAAAAGGGTTTGTTCTTGGGGCACCCCAATAAAATCAAGGGGATTCCCAATTAGTAACTTGGCAGTTACTAATTCTCAGGAGTTCATTTATTGAGGACGAAAGGACAGGATTTACCTTGCCTTGCTGACCTACAGGGGAAATTATCAGCTGCTTTATCACCAGGGTTTTATCAGGTGCTCCTTAGCACCACAGCCTTACTGGAGGTAAGGAGAAATCCCAGCTTGGAAAGACAGAAGTAGATGTCTGGCTGTAACGTCCTGGTAGACACAAAGCACTATTAATTTTTACTTGGGAAGAGCTAGTTGAGGTCAGACATACTCTGGGCCTCAGTTAACGAGCTCAGAGTACAAAAGCACGGTGCCTTCTCTCCCTAGAGAGTTCACACAATGTAACTGGAAGCAATGTAAGACCTTGCCCCTCTAGAAATAAAGGTAAAATACTGATGTAAGTGAGAGGCAGAGAGGAGAGCGGGGTGGGAGGGCAGGGCTGAAGTGGGCAGTGGGTCCCTGGTGGGACTCCCCAGCGAGGCCAGGTTGCTCTCTGCAACCCCAGCAGACAGCAAGGAACTGCCTCCTGGAGCCACCGAGCTGCAATTTCTTGGAGAAACCTGTCATTCCAACACTTCCATTTTCCTCTTTCAAAATTCGGCCCCGACGAAAAGCAATTGTTTCCCTGGGAAGAGCCACTATGACCCCAACCACAAGCCGCAACGCACGTTTTGCGGCAGCGTTCGGAGCCGCTTTCTCCTGGCCACGCTGGGGATGGTCAGCAAAAACACCGAAACCACCCCGATTACAGCAATAACCTCCAGTAAAACGAGCTCTGTCCACAACCTCCCGCATCCATTTGTAAATCATTCCGCCTGGCGGCCCCGGCTGAGGAAAGGCCGCCGGGGATGCAGAGTAACACCAACAAAAGAGAGGAACTCGGCGGGGGTTATTTTTAGGCGCCTTCGGATTCGTCATTTTGTCATGGGACTCGCAATGGCACCAGGGGAAGAAAGGCTTCAACGTCTGCCCACGGAGCAAAGCCAAAACACTAAATGAATTTGAAAAACCCTTCAGGAGGAAAAACACAAAGACTCCTGTTCACTGTTTTTGTATAAAAAAACCATAAAACCACTATAATCAGCTACAAGCAAATGTAAAGGTTTCCTACTAAATGGTTTCCTACTCCTTGCCGGAGGCTCCAACAAGAGCAGCGCTGGCAGAAGATGTCCCTGCAGCCCCGGAGCTGGAAGCAGAGGGTACCCAGGGCTGGTCCCTCGCAGGGATGGGGCTGCACCTCGGCCGGAGCCAGCCCCGTATCCCGGGATCCCGTGTCAGGACACGGATTTTACCACAGGGCACCAACCTCAGCTCATTGTCCGTCAGACACAAAGCCGCGATTGTTGGGGACAAGGCAGAGGCAGTCAATGGCAGGATCTGCAATGCTCTGGCTGCCTCTTCTTATTTGTTTTGTTTGGGGTTTTTTTTTGTTAAGGCTATTATGACTCTCAGCACAGGATATGAGCTGATCTCCAACATGGTTAAATACCAAAAGTTCAGCGATGGTGCCTCTAAAGGGGATGGAGGGATGACTGTTATTCTAAAATCCTGGAGGCTACTACTAAGCCCATGAAAGCAGCTCAGAAATATCAGAACCAGGCACAACCGCATCCCGGTACAAAAGGCACATTCAGGGATGCACAACAGTCACGTGAAAGGCCAAGTGAGGTGCCCGAGCCTTCCGTGAGTGATTAGCAAACTATTTTGGACAAAATAATAGGCAGAAGGACAGATGAGGCTCTGCCATGTAAATACACCCCGGCTTATCTCCTGACTTCACAGCCTTGAGGAGGAGATGGCGAGTAAGAGGGGGACTGTGCCAGCTGGACCCAGCTTGTGTCACCCCCATGCCCAGAGAAAAGGACTCAAAATCTCCACACCCCCTTCAGACAGGTGAGAAAAGCACCAGCCAACAGAGGTTTCCTTCACCACCAGCACTGCCCACGTGGAATTCAGCCCTAGAGAACGGCCCAGCGATAATTTGTCAGAAGCTAAAGTTATTAGAACAATTTGTTTCGTGTGTCAGATGGTCCTTTTCCTTGCGGCATCTGTTCTCCTTCAAAACCACAGTGGCTTTCCAATTCCTCTTTCCTTCTCTCTGCAGCTGGTTCCTCCTCCCAGACTCATCTTGAAGCCATTTGATGGGGCATTTCACACAAAGGCAGGAAGGAACCTGGAGCCCGTTTCTCCATCCCCGTGGAGAAATGAGGGTCAGGCGAGAGGAAACAGGAGGCTCCTCACCTTCCTGGTGACAGCCGGGTCCAGATAGCCCTTCAGCTTCTGGATGTACGTGTGGGGAGGATTCTTCACTTGAAATCTTTCCTGCAGAGGATGCAAGAATAAACATTAGCTGTTTTATAGCATATTCTCTATTGCCTTACTATATATATAAAATGCATGCGCACACATATATATTCAAACAATATAAATTTATAGTAGAGTTTCATATGTACGTTCCTTATATTCATAAATACATACTCTCTGCATACACAACATGCATGGAAATAAAATTTATAAATGTATTGTGAAAACTGATATTTACATGGGGTGCATAAAATTATACCTTACACAGTCAAGGGCAATTCTGAATTTTAGTTACACGTACAAAGGCCCACATCTGAAATACCAGTGTTGTCGGTCGCCAGGGGCACTGGGAGAAAAGGAATGGGTTAGAAGAGTGGACGTGTGTCCGTGTCTGAGTGAAAGCCACCACTGCCAAAGCAGAGACATGCTCTTTATCATTTAGAAGACACCTAAAAGCACACCGCTTGGACTATTTGTGGGAGAAGGCTCGTCATTTCATCATTTTGATTCCAGAAAAAATGACAGTACGAGTAATTTCCGTTACAAAGCCCGCACGAGGCTGGTCAGCTCTCCCAGCAGTAACTTCGGTACCAGCCCTACCCAGCCACACAGGAGGGCTTCTTTATTATGAGAGAGCTGAGACACAGGGGGTTATACAGCCTGGAGAAGGCTCCGGGGAGACCTTCCAGCACATTCCGGTCCCTCAAGGGGCTCCAGGAAAGATGAGGAGGGATTCTTATGAGGGAGGGGAGCCATAGGATGAGGGGGAAGGGTTTGACACTGAAAGAGGGGAGATGGAGCTGAGATGTGGGGAAGAAGTTCTTTGGTGTGAGGGTGGTGAGAGCCTGGCCCAGGTTGCCCCGAGAAGCTGTGACTGCCCCATCCCTGGAGGGGTTCAAGGTCAGGTTGGAGGGGGCTTGGAGCCACCTGGTGTGGTGGGAGGTGTCCCTGCCCAGGGCAGGGGGGTTGGAACTGGGTGATCTCCAGAGGTCCCTTCCAACCCAAACCTTTCTATGATTTGGAGGGTTTCCTTCAGCACCAGTGTCACACGAGGGCCAGCAGAGCTGAGGGATCTCCAGAAGCAAGCTGGCAAATGCTACCAAGGCCACCATTCTATTTACCAGGGAGCTTACCATGGAGGAAGGCAGGTGCCCATGACCACGGGCTTTACCTACGTAAAACACCTCGTTCTTGCTTTCTGACCTACATCAGCAGTGATTCTGACCTCCCTTCCCCATCCCACTGCTTCTCCAGCACCTTCCTTCGAGACTCATTTCTCCCCAAACGTTTCCCAATGCCCAAACGTGCAGGAGGCCGCTCCATCTGCAACCCAGCACCAGCCACCTTCAGAACTGAATTAAAGATTTTAACAACAAATCTAAGGTCTGTAAGGTTTATATTCTGAGGGCTGCTTGGGTGTTTTGCTTGCTTTTTTAGCAGCTTGAAATTTATCCTGCAGAGCTGGTGTGAAACACGAGTTGTTCTGCGAGGGGTATGCTGTGTCCAAACCTGTTAAGAGCATTACCCAAAGTTCTGATACTATTTGTATCTTGGACGAATTTTAAACTATTCTGCTCCTTCCCTTGAGGGAAGATCTCATAACAATTTCCTCCTGAAATTTCGCATTTTATAACTGATATTTGAAACCTCCTCTTTATTAGGTCAGGATGCAATTTTGATCTGAAAGTTATTTCGTGATGAATAGGACACCGGGACACCGCTGCCCAGTTACCAGAACGTACTGTCTGAACACCAAAAGTTGTTCCTGTTATTGTCTTGCTGCTTGCTGTAAGACAAAAAAAAAAAAAAAGGGAATTCATCATGGTCAGAAGGAAAAAATGATGCAGCTGAAGTTCTGCCCCGTGGTACACCAGCCCCAGAGAGCAGCCATCACCGTCCTCTTTGACACTGGGATCTTTTTTCAACACACCCTCACATGGACGGGCCAAACACAGCGCTGGAATTTGGCATTTCCCATTTATCTAAAAACCAGTTCAGGAAATACAAAGTTCTTGGTTGGCAGCTCTTCTCTGGCCAACCTGACACCCAGGGTGTCTTGTCCTGCTCCATCCCACCCAGCACCATGGCCACCACCATGGCTTCCTCCTGGGCGCTTGGAGCCAGTCTCATCCCAGCTGGACCCCGCGGTCAGACAGTCCCTTTCTCACCCTCGTAATTAATTAAATTTGCTGCTAAGTGGAACTGGTGGGACAGACAGACACACGGGATGGACAGATGGAGGTACAGAGAGGTTTGGAAACGGGGTGCCAGGGTTCCATCGCTCAGCTCCACCAGCACTAGCAGAAATCCTCAAAGCAGGGGTCAGCCCCAGCATCCAACTCTCCTGAATTTTCCATGGATGTTGACAGGGACTTCGAAGGAAATTAAAAAAAAAAATAGAAAACCAAATAAAAGCACATGAAATAAATCAGTTCAAATAGTAAGATGTCAATATTCAAAGAATCACAACTACTGGCTCCACTTTTGCCCTTTTTACAGTCCACTGTTGGGCCAGTTTCTCAGTCAGACTTAGAGCCCCCTCAGGACACTGTGGACTCTGGCTTTACAGCGGGCAGAAATAGAAGTTATGTAGAAGCCAGTTCTATCCATTCACCCATTTTAAAACCTCTTAACGCTGGCAGACAGACAAAACAAGCACTTCTGCTGCAAATGAGAACCTGGCCCATCGCAGACTAGTGAAGAGTTAGAGAGGTATCTGGCCCTGGGAGACCACCACCGTTTCACATTTCCCACCTCAACAGCTTTACAGTAGCTCCAGAAGCATTACAGCATTTGAATAACCACGTCCTTCCCTACACAAAACCACAAAGGCAGAAGTGTTTCCACTGTGCCTCTTAATAACAGCCTCCAGATACTACTCTTTGCATCTCTGAGTGGTGGAGGGAAGCTGTGGAGCACCAAGGTGAAGGTCCCCTCTTGAAGATCTCTGATTCATTCTTCCCCTTTCTGGGGGTTCTCTCACGCTGATGTAGCTCTGCTGCGTTGAGTCCAATCCCCCAGAGCAATTATCTCACCCTCACAGATTTATTTCTCCTCCCAACTAATCAGCCATCATCTGCCAACATGACAGGAGCTGCCAGTTTTAATATCTGGAGTCTTGAAAATTAAATGCTTCAAGAGACTCAACGAGCACATTTCATAGCCTGTGCTGCAGATCCTACATGGTTTGGCTTGTTTTCTTAACACCTAGCTGTAATTATGCACTTGTGTAACAATCTCTACAGCGACTTCATTAACGTAGGTGTTGCTCATTATGGCACAGTGGCATTATTTGGGTTGCAGGACTTTTACAGACATTATCCATGAACAGCAGACACCAGCAATGCTCTTCTCTAGCTCCGTGGCCAAGAACCACTTGTGGTAAACATTTATTAGTCCTGGAAACATTTTTACAGCCCCTTTAAAGCGTGGGGGGTTTCTGCTTTGGAGAGCCATGAGGAATTAGCCTTTAAAATTGCCCCTTCCTGGCTATGATTAGTGTCTGGGTTTATCTAGCTTTGACTGTTTTATATTAGAGTCCCAGAATCATGTGGAAGGGACCTCTGGAGATCATCTCCTCCAACCCCCTACACCAGAGCAGGTCCCACCCACAGCAGGTCCCACAGGAACATGTCCAGGGGGGGTCTGAACGTCTCCAGAGACAGAGACTCCAAGCTGTGAGAACCAGGGCCGGGTGCTGGGCAGGGAGGGCAGCCCTGAGCCTCCCTGATGCCTCCAGAACACCCTGAAGGTGCGCTCGCAGCCACCATCCTCCCAAAAACCAGATTCTCTGACAGAGCTTGCAGGGAATGGGAAGATACAGCGCTCCTCGGACCAGCCGGGTTGGAGTCTGGAATTTCACTTGCCATGAACGCTGTGAGTGGGCAAGTTGACCAGCCCAAGGTCCTCTCAAGGTCCCCCCAGTCCTTCTTGAGAACATCACATCCTTGGAGAGACAAAGAGGTTTCCCCACTAACACAAAGGCACCGCTGTTCACACATAGTCCACTTGCCCCAGACACCATAAACAAGGAGTTAAAAACTGTGGCTTTTTCCTGTCTGCTCCTCCTCTTCACTCCTGGCAATCCCCAACTGCTCACTGGCCAAATCCACTTTCGAAATAAGGATTTATGCGGCAAGGAGTTTAATGCTATTTGAACAAGGAGGCTGGGGATTTTTACCACACACATATAAACTTTAAAATCTGGTTTTGAGCCTCCCAAACTTCGCTTGAGCAACAAGCGTGACATCATGGCTGGGACAGGGTGGCTTTCCCTCCCGCCTGCCCCAGGACCAGTCCTGTTCAGACACAACAAAGTTAATAAATCCCAAGAAAACCTGTTCTATCTCCGCTACGTGACTCACATGAGCACCAACGCTATCTCCAGCCCTGCAAGGAGAAAGGGGCAGACCAGCAATAGCTCAGCCCTGCCTTTGTCAGCCACCTCGAAAGCAAACAAACTTAATTTCCCAAGGATAAAAGGCCCTTCATTAGGCCAAAAAAATTGCTGAGGCTATAAGCCAGAAGGACAGAGAAGCAGACACAAGGAGGCAGCGGCACCAGACCGAAGAGCAGGGAGATGATCTGGTCCCCAGCACCTCCCTTCAGGGGAACGAGTGATGAGAAATCAGGGGAAAAGTTCTGACGTGGGAGCACAATCCCTCTCCCATTCTTCTGTGACCAGCAATCTCCAGAATTAGCACTTTATTTTCCTGATGGATACCAAAAAAAGGGGGAGTGGGGGAGGCTTTACTTCAGCAGCAAAGAGGAACTGCCGGATTTCTGCATTTCCTCTTCCACGTGATCCTATGAAAAACTCGACACATCTCGTGTCCACCCAAATCTGGAAAACCTATTTATTCCGTAACCAGGAAATTGTGGCTTTTCCAGAGAGTTTTTACTTCCAAAAACATTCAGGACTTTTTCTGCATTACTGCCATATGTTATTGTTATTATTATTACCCTCACTTAGTTGTTTGATTCTCAGGATTTATATACGTTAGGGAAGCACACAGCGCATCCGGCTGGGTACCAGAAACCCCAGCAGGCAGGCAGAGAATCATAGAATGGGTTGGGTTGGAATGAACCTCTGGAGATCACCTAGTTCCAATCCCCTGCCCTGGGCAGGGACACCTCCCACCACACCAGGTCCCTCCAAGCCCCCTCCAACCTGCCCTTCAACCCCAGGGATGGGGCAGCCACAGCTTCTCTGGGTGGCCAAGGCCAGGCTCTCACCACCCTCACACCAAAGAACTTCTTCCCCACATCTCCCCTCCATCTCCCCTCTTTCAGGGTCAAACCATTACTGTCCCTCCAGCTCATTTCTGGGAAGAGGTCTGGGGGTCACCTGAGATGTTTGGGTCAAATGACCCCAGCATCCCCACCAAACCCTGATTCTTGCCGAGTCTCCTCCAGTGGTCACCACCTGTCCCCTTCTGCACCAGCCACCACTGCAAGGTAAGGGGGCCTTCTTTTAGGTGTAAATGCCCCTGAGACAGGCACAGAGGTGCCCAAGCCCCCTGGAACCAAAGCTGAGGGGTGGGACAGGACCTTCAGCCAGGAGAAGCACACCACCATCCAGGTGAGCTCCAAGCTGGCTACCAGCCTCCAAAACAGCCGCCACCTGCCTTCATTTGGAATTTCACTATGGAAATGGGGAGAGTTCTACAACCACCTCACTGAGGATATTTTGGATATTAAACTGCATGACTTTCATTTTAGGTCTCTCAATTTGTTATTTCCCACACACACCTCCAGTGTCTCCAAAGGTGAGGAGAGGGCAATGCCCCTGCCATGATTTGCCATTAGAGGGCAACGAAGAACTTTGTAAGATGTCCCCAACCTCTTCCCTCGCCATCTGTGCCCCCTCTGCAACACCTCAGACAGGCAGATGGGTGAAGAGGCCTCCAGGACACCAACAGGGTGGCTCACCATGCCTGGAAGTGGTATCCTCTTCCCTGCACAGATCCTTTCCAATATCTCACCCCCAAATGACCACTTCTTGGCTCTCTCCAGGATGGGCAACAGGTCTACTGGCTTTGCTGCTCTTTTCCCCCTCGTACGCTAAGCCAGAGAGGTGGGAAGCAAGCTTTGGGGACACCAGCAGCGATGCTTAGCTGACTTCCAAGGTTTATAGACAAAAGAACAGGATGAGTCCCCCACAACCAGCCCAGCAACCCTTACAACAAATCACTACATCATCATCATCATCATCATTATTATTATTATCATCATCATGAGACTGATAGCTCCCCACTTTCATTAATCACACTTGTATGGAAGTGAGAGTTCCCTTTTGGGAGCCACACTCTCTCCCCCAAACATTCTCAAAATATTTCACAGAAAAAATGAGTCAGGGTGTGTTTTACAGACTACTCAGAAAATAGCATTTGAGAGCAACCTCTGGAGCCTTTTGACCTTCAGACAAAAGTTGAAAAGCAGCGCAGGAGGGTAAGAGTTACTTTCCTCAGGCTGTTACATAAATTTACATCCTCGGTCCTTCACTAAGCAAAAAAACAGGCAAAAACGGAATAATGAGTGATATCAACAGAAAACAGCAGTCAAAATTCACACCCACACTAAAAACATATACTCTGTACAAAATCTATTCCTGGAATTACTTTCAGACACGCGCCATAATTATGTGGACAGATATAAATATTTCACACTCCATAAGCTGTATCACGGTGCTCGTACAGACACCGCCTTCCACCGCTGTGATTTACAGGGACTGGCAAGAACCCACCAGTGCAGCCAGGGACCTGTGACACATTCCAGAATGACAGAACGAAATAGGGTTGGAAGGGACCTCTGGAGATCATCTCCTCCAACCCCCTGCCAGAGCAGNTGTGCTCCTCTGCTGTCCCCTCTCCAGCAGTTCCCTGTCCTTCTGGAACTGGGGAGCCCAGAACTGGTCCCAGTGCTCCAGATGGGGCCTCCCCAGGGCAGAGCAGAGGGGCAGGATGACCTCCCTCCACCTGCTGGTCACACTCTTCCTGATGCCCCCCAGGATGCCATTGGCCTTCTTGGCCACCAGGGCCCATTGCTGGCTCCTGGGCATCCTGTTGTCCCCCAGGACTCCCAGGTGTTTTTCCTCAGAGCTGCTCTCCATCAGGTCAGCCTCTAACTTGTACTGGGGCTTTCCTCATCAGAGAGATGTTCTAGCTCCCCTCATCATCTCCATAGCCCTTTGCTGTACCCACTCCAACACTTCCCTGCCCTTCTGGCTTCCAGTCCTGCTGCTTCTCTCGGAGCGATGGGAAGCAGACTCATCCCCACCCCGGGGTGGACCCGGGGTTGTGCAAGGAGCTATTAAGAGATATGATTGTTGCAGATTGCAAATTTCCTTCGCTGCATTTCCATCTGCTCATCCCTCCTCTCTGGCTGCGGAGGCTGGGAGTGAATCAGCAGCAGCTGTGCTTAGCCTGGGGTGGATCCGCTCCCAGGTGGGATTTCTCCTGTTGAGGCTCTGATCTAAATACTCCTGCCTGTCCCACTGCTGAGGAGGTGCAAACAGAGCCCACGCACTCCAGGAGCTCACCCTTCCATCTACACGCTCTGAGTGGGCACAAACATCCACGAAACAAATCATTTGCAACAAAGTAAGCAATTTGTTCGGTGTTTTCAATAAACTAGAACTTTAAATATCTCAATGCTTTTGGTTTTCTGCAGGGAAGAAAGCAAGTTATTCTTTATTCAGCTTGACTGTAAGGTAAGTGGATTTTATCAGAAGCTCTGCCACTGTCAGAGCTGAATAGGAAACGTCTCACAAATCACAGGACCATGGAATGGTTTGGGTGGGAAGGGACCACAAAGCGCCCCCAGTGCCACCCCCTGCCCTGGGCAGGGACACCTCCCACCAGACCAGGTGGCTCCAAGCCCCCTCCAACCTGGCCTTGAACCCCTCCAGGGATGGGGCAGCCACAGCTTCTCGGGGCAACCTGGGCCAGGTTCTCACCACCCTCACACCAAAGAACTTCTTCCCCACAGCTCAGCTCCATCTCCCCTCTTTCAGTGTCAGACCCTTCCTCCTCATCCTAGGTCTCCCCTCCCTCATCAAGAGTCCCTCCCCAGCTTTCCTGGAGCCCCTGGAGGGACTGGAAGGGGCTCTAAGGTCTCCCTGGCGCCTTCTCTTCTCCAGGCTGAACAACCCCAGGTCCGAAGCCCCATCTAACCTGGCCTTGAACACCTCCAGGGAAGACTTATGTAATTAAAATCTTCCTGACCTCACAGCATGACTATATCTTATGCCAAACTCTTACTCTGTGCTTACGTTTCACAGAAACATCCTACTTTCTCAGTCCTGGGTCAATTATTTTCATTAATGGTTACTCTTGCCATCGGCTCACAAATGCCCACCCCAGCTCTTGCACCCTTCCCTCTCTCTAAATAAAGCAGTTTCTGTTCATCTGTCACGGTGGAGACAACCTGTTAATTGTTGTGTACGGCTGCCAAGCCTGCACACCAGAGCAGAGCTCACACACCAAGATGCCTCAGCATATGGTGCTGCTTAATCTGAGGTTGCTGTTCTGCCTCTGGAGGCGAAGAGGAGTTCAGGCTCTATCACCACTTCCCTCTCCCTGAAGGCCACAGCTACCGCCAGCTGCCATGAGGACTCGTGACATGGAAAGCCAAATACGCGTTCACTCCTCTTACATGGGTCAAGACAGACCAAAATCAAAGCACTTGCCAAAAAGTGACTGAAGATCAGTCTCCTCGAGCCTGTGGGAAAATAAGCAGCGTTTACTGCCCAGAGGACATGGGCATGGGGGTGATGGGGAAAAAAGTACTGCTCTGTGGCTAAAAAAAGGAATTATGGTTACAAAGCTTCTATGAGCTCTTAGCAATGATGGAGTAGAAGGTCAAAGAAATAAGTGTTTGAATAGGCTGAACATTAGGAAAGAATTTTTCACAGAAAGGGTGGTCAGACCCTGGAATGGGCTGCCCAGCGAGGGGGTTGAGTCCCCATCCCTGACTGTATTTAAGAGTCGTTTAGCTGTGGTGTTGGGGGATAAGGTGTAGGGGAGAACTTCCTAAAGTAGGGCTGATGGTTGAACTCGATGATCCCAAGGGTCTCTTCCAACCTGAATGATTTTATGATTCTATGAATATGTTTGAGTCCGTGTCCTCTGCAGGGAGCCTGGGGACGCTGATGATGGAATCCAGGTCTGCCAAAAGCACACCACACCCTCCCGGCCACCCTTACCTGGTCACAGATGAGCTCCCACTTCTTCTCGTTGTCATATTGTCGCAGAAGCCGGGCTTTGTCGGGCGGCAAGTTCATCGCATTCTGTGGAGAAAGAGAGAGCAAATGTGAGGGACCGCAGAGGGCTCGGGCTCCGGGGGAGTCAGGCATGAGCAAACCAAGGCAACGGGGCTGCGGTTGCTCTGACTGTTTTATGTGAGTTCCCGTTGACAGGGTTATTCAGAAACATTCCCTCTAAATGCTGTCTTTGATCCCAAAAGCACCAGTGAGTCACAAGGCACAGGGCAGGACTTGGTGTGGGGACACAGGAGTAGGTGAGTGATGGGAGCTCAGGACAAACCACCCCCATCCAGACAGGAGGACAGGGCTTCCCCAACTGTGGTAGCCACCTTCCAGCCCAGTCAGATCCCAGTGGTCCACCACATCCCCTCCACCATCTCCTCTTCCCAGAACATAAGGGGAACACACGCTCCAGCTGCAGGAGGCCACTCTCCTCCGAACAAGATCTTGAGATGAAATAAAATCTTCATTTTATTTCAACAGCGGGACACTACTCAGGTTGTTAGATGTCACCACGTGCCACCTTATCTGAGTAACACAGATCCCAGAGGTGGGATTGCCCCTGCCTGTCCTGATATTGTGCTCCTCGTACAACCAAAGATAACGATCCTGAGACTGAGACCATGAATGACAACCTGATAAACCGAGTGGGAAGGCAGGGGAGAGGCAGCAATTAGATGATGCCTATCATTTGCTGGCTCCTTTGATGTCAGGGGAGATACCTTTCCAGGACCAGTTGTCTTGGGTAGGGCAGCCACTCACTCCCAAGGCAGTTCTAAGAGCCATGTCTTGAAATGCGCAGCATAACTGTCGTGCTTATGCTGCTGGAGAATCCAGGAATGCCTCAGAAGTGCCCAGGAACCCCTCAGGAGACCCAGAAATGCCTCAGAGAACCCACGAATGCCTCAGGAGAACCCAGGGAACACCCTGAGAGCTTCACAAACGCAAGCCTGGAGAGCTTCCCTATCAACCCATTGAGGTGAAGTGGCCAAATGAAATCCTGCTGAGCACCTCTTGCTCTCCAGCTTGAATTTCCTGACCAGCCCCAGTTATCCCCAGTTAACCCTTCAGGACCACAAGGCTCTGGTCCATCCCAGTGTGGGCTGTGCGCACCTCCAGTGCCAGCGGGCACTACCCTTCTACGTTCAATTTTCAAAAGGCTGCAGGAGGCACAAGAAGAGGCCAGAACCAAAAATCCTGAAAGCTAAAGTGTCACCAATGAACTGGTGTTTAGGTACCGAAACACTGAGCTCCAGAAGCTCCCACCTTCACAACCAGTGGAATAGGCATTTTACAGATTTTATATAAAAGCAGGGGTTTAATAAAATTTCCTGAGGATATGGAGATGTTCAGAAACACTCCTGGAGCCAGACTCTGCCCATCCTGGGGCCCAGACCTCTGTTTCCTTGCACAAACCCTGCTCCAGGTAATGGAAAAGGAGGGATGTGGACAGCCCAAGCTACCACAAACACCAGCAAGTGTTGTTACCACCAGTTATGATCAGCCTGGGCTGCTGGCACCCGGGTCTGCCCACCCTCAACAGCACACTGCAAAATCTAAGTTTAATTAAGTCCCTGGATGGGGACCACAGGTGTCAGGGACAAATCCCTGTGATGCTGGGACACCGAGTGTAACACTGATGGCACCTGGGCGAATTTTGGAGGATGAAGGGCTCGGAAGGAGAACCAAGAGGTTGACTGGAAGCAGCTGGGCATCTGTGGAAAAGCTTCCCAGCACCGCTTCTGGGCGGCTGAGCGTGATGTCCCTAAGGCAAAGACAAGGATTTCCCTCCTCATATTCCAGCACTGGGATATGAGGTGGGACTGCTCTGCCCTACATACCCCCAGGGCTTTCAGCCTTGGTGGCCTTGCTGACTCCCTCTCAGCCTGTTCCCAGCCCCACGGGGACACAGTCACGGGTCTGGGGCTGCTCCTCACCCAGCTCCCTCCCAACTGCAGTTTCAGATTTCCCTTTCCCCAGCTTTACTGGTGCATCCCAGGCTGGAAACCCAGGTGATCCAGGAGCAGATGAGGCATTCCTGCCCACGGGCAGGAATGTGACATTCTGCCTTCCCACCTGGAGGGAGCAGCCCCCTGGGATGCTCAGTGCAGGCGTCCCCCTCACCCAAGGGCATCCCCGGGAGGCCTGGTGAGATAGATGCAGCCACCACCTCCCCTCCTACCATCACAGGCAGGAACAGCAGCTCATGCACCCGACACCATCCTTCCACATCTTCAGTGTGGCAGCAAGTGTCTCTCTTTAACGGGAACACTGGGGACACCCATGGGACCCCTCCAGTGCATCTGCACCTCCTGGACCACACAAGACCACCACAGGAGGGGAGGACAGCAAGGGTCTCCAGCTCATTTCACAGCCTGCACATTGCAGACGTCCCCACCACTGTCCCACAAGTCCTTTACCTCCCTCTACCTCAGCTGATGAGCCCCCGCTCATGGGGATCCCCTCCACCGCTCTGTGGCTGGGATGATTCTCTTCCTAAAGCTTGTTTTCCATCAGATAACACATACTCTTCCTTTTGCTCATCTGCGCTGTCACGCTGACGGTATTTATAGGCACCGATCCTATCTGTGCTTGATTCTCCTCTCCCTCTCTCACCATGTCCCTTAGCAGTTCTACAGAGGGCTGGAGCCCCTCTGCTGGGAGGACAGGCTGAGAGAGATTGGGGGTTCAGGATGGAAAAGAGAAGGCTCCAGGGAGACCTTCCAGCACCTTCCAGTCCCTCAAGAGGCTCCAGGAAAGCTGGGGAGGGACTCTGGATGAGGGAGGGGAGCTCTAGGATGAGGGGGAAGGGTTTGACACTGAAAGAGGGGAGATGGAGCTGAGCTGTGGGGAAGAAGTTCTTTGGTGTGAGGGTGGTGAGAGCCTGGCCCAGGTTGCCCAGAGAAGCTGTGGCTGCCCCATCCCTGGAGGGGTTCAAGGCCAGGTTGGAGGGGGCTTGGAGCCACCTGGTGTGGTGGGAGGTGGCCCTGCCTTGGACTCTCCCTCCCTCCCCATCAGAGCAGGGCAAGGGGGTTGGAACTCGACGATCTTTGTGGCCCCTTCCAACTCTAACCATTCTATGATTCTCGTTATTCTTTTAATGCACTTCTCCGTAGTTTTCCTGGGGCTGTTCAAGGACCATTCCTTCCCTGTGAGGATGCAAATGTATTTCATAGCTACACTTGCTCCCAGTTGTAGGACAAGCTTCGCTCTTTACCTGCAGCACAACCCCTGTCAAACTCTGAGCTTCTCAGAGCTAATCGGCTCAGCTGAGCGGGGCTGGAGCTGGGACCAGAAACCAGCCTGGAGACCTCTCTGGGACCCAGTCACGGGCGAGAGTTCAATACAGACGCAAGCCCCGACCGGGGAAAAGCAAGAGCCAGGCAGCAGGTTCCAGTGATCTCATTTCAAGAGGAATTAAATGTGAGCTCATTGCAAGAGGCCAACTCCTTCACTCCGCGCCGTTTTGCCGCACAACAAGCATTTCACGTGTTTTGACAATTACGGCAACTGGCTGCAGACAGCCCCTGCCCTGGGCCGACGGGTAACGTGATTTATGAATACGTGGTGTGCAACCAGGTTCCAGTCCCTGCCTGGAAGCTGTGGGTGATTTGCACCCACCCCCCCTTCTCTGTAAGAGATTTAAAGCAGTTTGGAGCCCTGCTTGCGTGCGAAGCCATTACCAGGCCAGGGACAGGAGCCTGCCCTGAGGCAAACCACAGCGGGTCACCCCAGCCACCCCTCCAGCCCCATCCAGTATCTCTTCTGGAGGGAACTGGGACAGAAACTGCTACTTCTGTGGTCTGCTGCCTCTCTGACCTTATCCCTCCTGCAGTAAGTTTGGAATGCACTTGGACCAGGGCCTTTTATCCTGGCAGTGTCACTTTGACATTAACTTTCCTTCCAATTAATATTATAGCAACCTTCCAGTCCCTCAAGGGGCTCCAGGAAAGCTGGGGAGGGACTCTGGATGAGAGAGGGGAGCCCTAGGACGAGGGGGAAGGGTTTGACCCTGAAAGAGGGGAGATGGAGCTGAGATGTGGGGAAGAAGTTCTTTGGTGTGAGGGTGGTGAGAGCCTGGCCCAGGTTGCCCAGAGAAGCTGTGGCTGCCCCATCCCTGGAGGGGTTCAAGGCCAGGTTGGAGGGGGCTTGGAGCCACCTGGTCTGGTGGGAGGTGTCCCTGCCCAGGGCAGGGGGGGGCACTGGGGGGGCTTTAAGGTCCCTTCCAACCCAAGCCATTATATGATTCTGTGATTCTTAGCATCTGGATGAAATTGGACCCACTTACTGGAAACTATTGTAAGATCACAGAATCATAGACTGGTTAGAGCTGGAAGTTCCAACCCCCCTGCCCTGGGCAGGGACACCTCCCACCACACTAGGCTGCTCAAAGTCCCTTCCAACCTGGGCTTGAATACTCCCAGGGATGGGGCTTCCACAATTTCTTTGGGCAATCTGTTGTAGGGTCTCACCACCCTCACACCAAAGAAGTTATTTCCAAAGAAATCTAATCCAAATTCCCCTCTTTCAATTTAAAACCATTACTCCTCGTCCTATTACTCTGCTCCCTGACAAAGAGTCCCTCCCCAGCTCTCCTGTAGCTCCCTTCAGATACTGGAAGGCTGCAATAAGGTCTCCCCAGAGCCTTTTCTTCTCCAGGCTGAACAACCCCAGCTCTCTCAGCCTGTCCTCACAGGAGAAGTGCTACAGCCCCCCTCACTCACCTCCTGAGGTTCTCTGCTTGTCGTACAGGTTTATTCTCTTTTTTTCCCCTGTCCCTGAAACATCCACTGAATCAGATCTCCTGATGCCCCGGAGCCCCATGTCCCCAGCATACCTTCGTCAAGGCTGTACCCAATGACCCTTGTGGTCTTTGTACAAAATAAGGCAGGTGTAGATCCCACCTTCTCTAAAACCTGGGCTGACGCTGTTCTTCAGCTGGTCTTGCTGTTACAAACCATTCCCTGCTGGAAAACTGGTTTCTAAACCGTGATATTTTTATTTAAATGGGAAGCAGTACATATTCTTTATGTTTATGCATGGCACTATACCAACTGGCACTCGGAAATCCAAGTGAGCTGTATCTAACTGCACAACCTTTCGCTGTAGCTATGGCACAGACGGCTTCTGAATTGGCTTGGCTTGATCTCGCTGCTTGCAGGAGTTTTGAGTCCAGCCATAACTAACCAGATGCATTAGTAATCTGGGTTTCTCCTTCTCTGTGGATCAGTGAAATGACTCACACACATCTCCTGGCCACTTCCAGCCCTTATGACTACGGGCTTCACACATACCGGCATTGCTTAGTTAACTACAGGTCGTAGACCTGGGATTTCTCTTTCCATCTTTACCCTAATTAGAGCTCATGTTTTGAAGGCTTTTGATAGCGTAGCTATTCCACTCCTGATACAATCTTAGTCCCTACTGTTGCCAGAAGGGATGGCCCCACTATCCTCTCCTGCCTGTGTCCCCAGCCAGGTTGTCCTTTACTGTCCCCTGTGTCACTATCAGCATTTAATGAGCCAGAGACCCTTTGCCAGCAGAGCAGCCTTCCATCAGCTCAGGAAGAATCATGGAATGGTTCGGGTAGGAAGGGACCTTACAGCCCATCCAGTGCCACCTCCTTTCCCTGGGCAGGGACACCTCCCACCACACCAGGTTGCTCCAAGCCCCCTCCAACCTGCCCTTGAACCCCTCCAGGGATGGGACAGCCACAGCTTCTCGGGGCAACCTGGGCCAGGCTCTCACCACCCTCACACCAAAGAACTTCTTCCCCACATCTCAGCTCCATCTCCCCTCTTTCAGTGTCAAACCCTTCCCCCTCATCCTAGGGCTCCCCTCCCTCTCCAGCTTTCCTGGAGCCCCTGGAGGGACTGGAAGGTCTCCCTGGAGCCTTCTCTTATCCAGGATGAACCACCCCACCATCTCTCTCAGCCTGTCCTCCCAGCAGAAGGGCTCCAGCCCTTGTATCATCTTTATGGTCCTCCTCTGGACTCTGAGCTCACACTGAATGTGATCTGGGTTAAAAAACAAGTGCTTCTCAACAAGCTATTTTTAGTTCACGTCAGTGCCATGAGGCCAACGAGCTGCAGGGTGGCACCAACTGAGGGGCTGCTGGGACCTTGACAAGCTTCCATGGTGGACCACGTAGTAGCTGTGATACAACCTCCCTACATTTGGGGTTTCCACCTCTTTGCACCCTGTCATCGCCCCAGGTCACCCAGCCCAGCGTAAAACACTGATGCTCAACAGCCCAAGCCAAGCATCTGGGCCCAGGTGAGCTCCGCAGCTTCGCTCCTCTCCCACAGACCCACAGCCTTAGGAAATGAGTCCCACTTTCCTCACCAAACTGCATATTTCCACTACGTCACACCGCTTCTAGGACTGAAGAGGAGGAAAAAAGCAAAAAAGAAAGCAGACCTCTGGCACATCATCCTGCCTCCATGTCTGCGAGGCCGTAGGAAATGGGTGAACGCCGCCGTTTTACAGCCTCCAAGTGAGGTTTCCGACTCCTCAGAAACACCTAAAAACACAAATCTGGAGCGCTGCACTCAAAAGTAACTCCAGCTAGATCCTACACAGCATCGTGCTGTCTGCGAGGGCTGGTTTCCAATCATATTTTGGCTCCAGCAACACATAACTTCTCTTTTTTCCCCACAAATTCCAAAGTTATTCATGTCTACTGCTACATGCCAAATAATATAGGTAAGGTTTCCATTCCGTTTGCTCCGGGTTGGCATTATACAGCTAGAACTTAAATTAATCACATTAGCAGATGGAAAACTGGGGGAAATACTATCAGACCTACAGAATATTAAATTGCCTAAGAGTTAAAAATAAAACCAGCAGCACATGAAGGAAATATATGTATTTTTAACCTATGAAACCAAGCCCAGCTCCGTCCAAACTGGCAGCCCCGACAGTGTCTCCAAAGCATGGAGCCAGAAGACTGGGTAACAGCGCTGGGTCCCGGGACGCATGGGGATTTAGCCTCATCCCAAGGAGATGATTTCAGCTGCCTCGGTGCAAGAGAGTGACAGAGCAGTGATTCCAGCACAGAGCAGGAAAACGTTGGTGTTTCCACACTGCAGTCTTATCTTCTGGCCGTGAGCAGCCAGAGAACATCGGTGCTGGCACAACCTCAGCTTTTCACTTCACGTGCCAAGCTCCAGAAGGAAAAGAGCAGGTGGACAACAGGATGCCCAGGAGCCAGCAATGGGCCCTTGGGGCCAAGGCCAATGGCATCCTGGGGGGCATCAGGAAGAGTGTGACCAGCAGGTGGAGGGAGGTCATCCTGCCCCTCTGCTCTGCCCTGGGGAGGCCCCATCTGGAGCACTGGGACCAGTTCTGGGCTCCCCAATTCCAGAAGGACAGGGAACTGCTGGAGAGGGGACAGCAGAGGAGCACAAAGATGCTGAGGGGCCTGGAGCATCTCTGTGATGAGGAAAAGATAATGGACTTGGGTCTCTTGAGTCTGGAGAAGAGAAGGCTGAGGGGGGATCTGATCAACACCTGTAAATCCTTCAAGGGTGGGTGTCAGGAGGATGGGGCCAGGCTTTTTTCAGTGGTGCCCAGGGACAGGACAAGAGGGAACAGGCACAACCTGGACCATAAGAAGTTCCATCTCCACATGAGGAGGAACTTGTTTGCTGTGAGGGTGTCAGAGCCCTGGCAGAGGCTGCCCAGAGAGGTGGTGGAGTCTCCTTCTCTGGAGACATCAAACCCCACCCAGACATGTTCTTGTGGGACCTGCTTTGGCAGGGGGTTGGAGGAGATGATCTCCAGAGGTCCCTTCCAACTCCATAGCATTCTGTGATTCTGTGAAAAGAGCAGCTTTATGTACAGCCTCATTGCCAAGAGCTGAACTATTCTGTAACTCAAGGTAAAAGCTGTGGGTGACACTTCCTTGCCCTCTTCAAAACTCACCAAATTTTGTGCCATCTGCAATATGTGGCTGTAACTGTCTTCCCTCTGTCCCCAAGAAGTGCCCATAGAAAAGCAGTTTCAAATTAGGTTTTGTGCCAACAGAGCATCTGAAGTCACTACAGAAACTCTGCACCCTCCGGTTCCACTTTTTTGGCACTAAAATCTACTTTTGTAAACCCAGTTGCAAGAGTTGGGCACCACTGCCATGGTGTTTGTGCTTGAACCTGACCCTTGGGGATGTGCAAGGTGGCCTCACCCATGGAAATGGGAGGGCACCGGCTCAGCCCATGGAGCTGCTAGTGGCCACCACCCAGGCCTTGAAGACAAAGTGCTCCTGCAGCACCACATATTATCAGCATTATCCAGAGAAAACACTAAAATAGCAGCCCACGTGCCGCCAAGGGATAAAATCCCCAACTGACTGAGTTTATTCCCATTAAAGAAGTATCAAAAACGTTCAGCCACTTTTGCCGTGTCCCCAAGGAAAGGACCAGCCTGTAAATACAGGCTTGAGCCACAGACCAGGTCACAGTGGCATCAGCGCTGCAAGAATCTGGTGGTGGGATGTCTGAGCTGTATTTTTTCTAACTTACTCCTCATTTTAATGAGAATTAAAAGGCTCAATGTGTTGGAAAATGTCCTGCTTTTTGGCCAGACTGGCCACTGAGATGAACAAGTTTAGCAGCAACTTGACTTGACTCAAAAGCATAAGGATTGTTAATTAATAGCATTAGGCTGCTGCTCTTTCTTATTAAACTTATCATCTTTAAGTCCAAATCCCTTTTATTTATGAATCATGACATTAGAGTGCTGGCCACAAACCCGATGGAGGCCTCCTGATCCATCTGTTCCCATGGAGGGCCCTGCGTGCCTTATTCTCCAGGCGCATGAATATGGGACACGGCAGAGTACCTTATATTCCTGGGACCTAATTCCCAGCTCCCTTTCTCCTCCAGCCCTTCCTCCAACTGGGATTATTCACAACTTACACTACTACCAGAGACAGAAAAACAAACCCAGGTCGGTTTTGGCTGCGCAACAGCATTGATGAAAAAGGCTTTAACACATCAAAAACAATATTCTTGGCTCCTGTAAATTAGATTCAGACTTACACACCAACATCAAAGCTCTGCTCATTACTCCACCAATCGCAGGCTTCAAGGACCCCCTGTCCTCACCTGGAATTTCCTAATCTGAGTTGATTCTCAATCAGACTTGTCAATCCCTCTCAGTGTTTCCTAACAGCCATGGCTATCGCATTTTGCCTCCAGCTCTCCTGGTTTTATCTCCACTATCTTCACCATGACGAGCTGCAATCTTCATTTTTTCTGCATTACAGTCAGGGTTGTTTTAAAGCACAGCCTGAACTATTTTAAACTTTTATTAATATCTAGTGAGTTCTGACAAAGTAGATCCAGAATGGGTTCATAAGTCAAATCCATACCTCCTACCTTCGTAAAACTGAGACAGAGCAGCCCCTTTCCCTGGCAGGAAGAAGCCTGAGAACGCAACACTGGCTCCTGAGTGGATCCAGGTTCACTTCTTGGCACCACGAGGTGCCTACATCTTCCCAGAAACCGGGATCCAAGAGCCACGCCAAATTCCAAAAACAATAAAGAAGAGAGCGGAAAGCAACATAACACACAGTTCAGATCTGTTCATGTATATTCATAAAGACGTTGACTTTGTCACCCTTCACTGACAGATATGTACCATCTCCCACTTTGTCAATGCTCCTTCATATTTTCTAAATTTAGTCGGTGTGAAAAGAAACCAGTTTATAACGTTACAAAGAGACATCTCGACTGAACAGAGGATGCAGAGGCAGCAGCAGGGAGTGGGGTTTTGTGCTCGTCTTCCAAGGCTTGAGCAATGAAGGATGACTTGTACCTACCCAGCTCCTGTCCTCTGCTGGGACAACCAGCTCCAGAGGAGACACCGACTGCTCGATGTTGACTTGAAACCATGAAGCTGTCACAAGTGAGACCTCCTTACTCATCCCACTCTACTAAAGACCTCCAACACCTAAAGCCTTCCAGTATCTGAAGGGAGCCTACAGGAGAGCTGGGGAGGGACTCTCTGTCAGGGAGTGGAGTGACAGGATGAGGGGCCCAGGGCAGGGGAGTTGGAACTCAATGATCTTTAAGGTCCCTTCCAACTCTAACCATTCTATGATTCTATGAAGAGCAGAATTCTTCTCAAAACCCTTCCCAGGTGAAACCACACTGACCAGATCACTCCATGCCACAACACTGGAGGCTGGTGGGAATCAGGTCTCTTTAGCCTGGGATGAAAGTCCACAAGAACTCAGCTCTGGCTCCAAACTAGCCTCTCTTCCCATCACTGGAGAAGGTCATCTCAAAACTCTGCCACACCACCCTGCCCTGGAGGAGACCATCATCCCATCCCATCCCTACCCTGACCCTAACTCTGACCCTTTTCTGCAAGGGAAAGAAAGAAGGAAAGAAGGAGGAAAGAAGGAAAGAAGGAGGAAAGAAGGAGGAAAGAAGGAAAGAAGGAGGAAAGAAGGAAAGAAGGAGGAAAGAAGGAAAGAAGGAGGAAAGAAGGAAAGAAGGAGGAAAGAAGGAAAGAAGGA
>VXBJ01001860.1:0-15693 GCA_013400055.1 Nycticryphes semicollaris | reverse complement strand
AAGAAGGAAAGAAGAAGGAAAGAAGGAAAGAAGAAGGAAAGAAGAAGGAAAGAAGAAGGAAAGAAGGAACGAAGAAGGAATGAAGAAGGAACGAAGAAGGAACGAAGAAGGAAAGAAGAAGGAAAGAAGGAAAGAAGGAAAGAAAGAAGGAAAGAAAGAAGGAAAGAAAGAAGGAAAGAAAGAAGGAAAGAAAGAAGGAAAGAAAGAAGGAAAGAAAGAAGGAAAGAAAGAAGGAAAGAAAGAAGGAAAGAAAGAAGGAAAGAAAGAAGGAAAGAAAGAAGGAAAGAAGGAAAGAACCCTAACTTCAGTAGCTGCCTACTGAAACAACCCTTGATATTTTTGTACAGTATTAAAATTTAATTCTAGGACCTGGCCTGTAAAACAGCCCTTAATATTCTTCTACTATATTAAAAGCGAACTTTCTGCAATTTTCTGTGCTACTTAACTTCTCAATCTTGCTACGGTGTGTTTATTTAGGAAAGCTAGAGGCAAGTGAAGCCATCTCAATGTTCGTTGACTTTATGAGGGATCCAAGCTCAGCTAAAATTAAATGTACTTGTTGTTCTAATCCGCCGCCTTCTTTTCTGGTTTCTTTTTTTCTTTTTTTTTTTTATTAAACTGGTCTTTGATCTAAAAATATCAACATTCCTGCCCCACAAGTCCACTTTCCTCCTAAACACACACCGGCTCTGCAAGGAGAGCAGGACCAGACTAGCCAACATGGGGTGACTTGCTGCAGTGTCCGTCTCGGACACGTGGGGGGCCACCATGGCCCCAGGACACTCGCACAGAGTTCATCCTCAAGGACAACAGTGAGGGGAAAAAAACAAGGCAAATTCTTTAACTCTGGATCCACGGTTCCCTATAGACATCTCAGTGGGTCCAACGAGGTTGTCCAGCAACATCTACTAGACACATCGGAGGGGAAGGCTGGAATCCAGAGGACCCGCGGCTCTCCAGCAGACAAGGAAGAACTCAACCACCCAGAAATCCGGTGGCAGGGAAAGGTAAATACTTCTTGGGAGGTCGCTCACCTCCCGGGTGTTTACAGACAAACGGCCCCGCCGGCAGCAGTTCTGCTGGCAGCACGTCAGCCCTGAACCCTGAGGGAGCATGGCCCGGAGACAGTCCCAGAGAGAGAGATGAGGGATTCCTGCCCAGCACAGCGGTGGTGGATGACATCCACGTGTTATTAGTAATACCCCTTCCAGTCCCTCAAGGGGCTCCAGGAAAGCTGGGGGGGGACTCTGGATGAGAGAGGGGAGCCATAGGATGAGGGGGAAGGGTTTGACCCTGAAAGAGGGGAGATGGAGCTGAGATGTGGGGAAGAAGTTCTTTGGTGTGAGGGTGGTGAGAGCCTGGCCCAGGTTGCCCCGAGAAGCTGTGGCTGTCCCATCCCTGGAGGGGTTCAAGGCCAGGTTGGAGGGGGCTTGGAGCAACCTGGTGTGGTGGGAGGTGTCCCTGCCCAGGGAAAGGGGGTGGCACTGGATGGGCTGTAAGGTCCCTTCCCACCCGAACCATTCCATGATTCTTCCTGAGCTGATGGAAGGCTGCTCTGCTGGCAAAGGGTCTCTGTCTCATTAAGTGCTGATAGTGACACAGGGGACAGTAAAGAACAACCTGGCTGGGGACACAGGCTTGGAAATGAATGATCTTTAAGGTCCCTTCCAACAAAGAGCTTTGATTTTTCACAATAGTGTACATTAAACAAAAAAAGAAAAAAGCACTCCCTTTCTCAGCCTACACTTGAAGAACAGATAATTCATGGAAGACTACAATTGCCCAGCCAGCTTTGTGGGGTAACACAACTAAAAAAGCCTGAATTCAGCAAAAGCTTGAGCAGTTTCATACATATGAATGCCTTTCCCCAGTATACATACACACAGGCGTATAAATACATGGAATTTATTCAGAGGGAGTTTCTTATCCCAATGCCTACTGATATTTGAACTCCATCCCCTCTGCTCCACCGTCACCCGCAGCTGGGACAGGACCCTGGAGACCCCTGTGGGCAATAGATGCTGTTTGCCTGTCCCAGCCCCCTCTCCTGCCCCCACTTCAGCTGATACACACTTAAAACAGACACGGAATAAAAACTAAAAACAAATTAAAGCCCGCATGGCCCCCACGTTCTAGGCCTAGGACGCAGAGGAAACAGCGGCGGTTGGCAGCTTCACTGATGGATGTTGGTCTAGGAACAAAAATCTTCATTTGAATAATATTAAGGGCCCGAATAAACCAAGAAAAATAAATGAACTCAGGGATAAAAAGCCTGGCCCCCGGCCCGGTCCCAGGTTTTATGTCTCCGACGGATGTCAGCACGAGCCCTCCTGGCAAAACGGCGGCTGAGAGCAAACTCCTCCGCTCCTGCCGCAGAGGGAACGCGCCGATGGGATGCTCAGAGTCCACCAAAGTGACAGCAGCCCGGTTTTAGTTTTCCCTGTCCACAGCTGGGCTCTCTCCTCTGCCCCATACGCTCCTGCCCGAAAGCCTGGCCTTGTCACGCTGCCCAGAAAGGCGGAGAGAAGCGATAAGCAATTTTAGAAAAAGAATTGCACGTTATTCACGTCCCTCTTTGCTGCCCTCAAGTACCTGATGAACAGAGAAAGGAATTTATCTGAGTTTGTTACACGTAAAAATGTAAACACAAGGAAAAGCTCTCCTGTGCCAAGCTTCAATCCCTAGTGAATTTTTAAAGGCAAGCTATAAACTATGGTTTATACTGGAAATATTTACACGTCTAACTACTGCAGGCACCACCACAACCCCTGAGAAAGGGGGTGTACGGGGAGCCAAAGTAAACCCTGAACGTGTGACTTTCTAGCCAGAGTGAGAAATACTGCACACAGCATGGCTGCTTCATCTTCTCCTCCATCCCCACTGACCCCCAAGGCCCCCTTACATTACGTCTGCCTGGGCTGGCAATAAAAGAGTCAGTAAAATTGTATGACACAGAAGCAAGCAGAGAGACACACCACAGGAAGAATTTTAAGGGCTTGAAAATTACGCATCTTCAAACTACCACTCCTTATAGAATCACAGAATGGTTAGAGTTGGAAGGGACCTTAAAGATCATCAAGTTACAGCACCCCCCTGCCCTGGGCAGGGACACCTCCCACCAGCCCAGGCTGCTCCAAGCCCCCTCCAACCTGGCCTTGAACCCCTCCAGGGATGGGGCAGCCACAGCTTCTCTGGGCAACCTGGGCCAGGCTCTCAGTTCTTTCTGGTATCTAACCTAAATCTCCACTTTTTCAATTCATAACNCACTGCTGGCTCATGTCAAGCTTCTCATCCACCATCACTCCCAAGTCCTTCTCCTCAGGGCTGCTCTCCAGCCATCCTCCACCTAGCCTGTACTTGTGCTTGGAAAACCTTATATTTGCTGTTTAACTGGTCACGTTTTCATGTGACCTTCTTGAAGTTTGGTTGGGTTTTTTTTCCCCTAAGTGTTGGGCTCCAAGTATTTGCCAAGTGTGAGGCAGGGGGATTTGCCTGCACAACGGCACGTGGCCCCCGAGCAAACACCTCCCTCTCTGTTCCCTTTGTTCCCTTCCTAGAAAACCCCGTCCTTGGTGGAACCGCCTGCCCTTGCTCCATCTGAAGCCCGAATGTGTCCCTGTGTCTCGGCTGGGTGGCCCTCACCAATGAATAACGCTGCCTTATCATCATCATCCTCCTCCTTCTCCTCCTCCTCCTTCAGACACACGTTTCACAGCAGTACAGATGTCAAGCCCAGCAGAACATCAGCGCTTCTGCAGCACCCGCCAGACGACTTGGCATGAAATATGGATGATGAGTTGCTGCAAGTCAGGAAACAGCCCCGACCGTGCTCCTGGGCTGCGAAAAATACAGCCCCCTGCCTCTGGCAGAAGCAGAATTCGCTCTTGCTACCTGGCCACAGAACATGGTATTTTGTACCAGACCAACCAAAAGTGCATGGGGAATTCAGACGTGTGCATTACCTCACCCCCCTCCTCATTTTCCTCTACACAGATTTATTGCCCGTGCCAGGCAAGCAGAGTTCATGCAGTGACCTGAGATCCTACAAACCCACCAGCTCTTTGGTTTCAGGTACAGGATTTTCTACAAGCGTAAACTTTCTTCACTTGTCCCACCTGGGTTTTATCCCCAAACCTCAGGATGCCCTTCTCGGTATCAGCAGCATCGAGGAGCAGTGTGGGCACAGCTGACCCCCCCTCATCCCAGCGGTGCTTCCTTTGTTCTCCTCCCTGAAATCTGGGATGAAATACCCACAGTTTGGCACGCTGAGCAGGCTAGGGGTTACCCAGAGGGTCACATCCATCTGGAAGGAGAAGGCTGAGGGGAGACCTTATCAGTGCTCACAAGGATCTGAAGGATGTGTTGAAGGAGGATGGAGCTGGACTCTTCTCAGTGGTTCCCAGTGACAGGACGAGGGGCAACGGGCACAAGCTGGAACACGGGAAGTTCTATTGGAATATGAGGAGGAACTTGTTTGGGGTGAGGGTGTCAGAGCCCTGGCAGAGGCTGCCCAGGGAGGGTGTGGAGTCCCCTTCTCTGGAGACCTTCAAGCCCCTCCTGGATGCAGCCCTGAGTGATGTTCTCGGGGTGATCCTGCTTTAGCAGGGGAGTGGGACTGGGTGAGCTCCAGAGGTCCCTACCAACGCTGACAATGCCCTGATTCCATGAAACCCTGCTGAGCTCCCAGGCCTGGGACAAAACCCTCCTCAGAAAAGCTTCACTTCAGGGAAAAACACGCTGGTTATTCTTTAAGAGCATTTCACTGTGGCCATTCCCAAACCCTTCCTAAAGGCAGACACCAGACCAATAAACGTTTGAACTCTCCCATAAAAGCTTCTACTAGGTTATTTTTTCCAAATAAAGCCTTAACCGCATTTTCTGGGCTCCTGCTCATGATCAGCACGCTGAAGTTTCCAGTTCACCAGCACTAAACAGACCTCAGCCTTCCTCACACGGGTTCCTAACTGGCTTCTAATAAACTCTCAGAGTACATCAGCGAGTCGCCTGTGACACACGTCACCTAATGCCACGCTCAGACGTCAACCAGCTAAAGAGACTCCTGCACCAAAGTCAGCTCGCTTTAAAGGCCCGTGTTGGAAAACCATGAGGCAATTCTGGATGCTATTTTTAATCTCTGTAGGATGACGAATCTCAGGTTTCTGGAAACTTCCCCTCAGAACTGTAGGTAGATGGATACCTATACACAAAAATACTGCCTTAATTCTTTATACATGCCACGTACAAACAGCTCCAACTGCTTTGTGTATTCACTCAGGGCTTAACTCCCCGTGCAGGCGCTGCACACAAACCCATGGCACATTTCTTTTTGTCTTGGTTTTTTTGTTTCCCCCCTCCCTATTTTTAAGCTTCACTCCTTCCTGCAGGACACAAGTTACCATCTGATTCCTCGTCCATAGGATGTGCCAGGGCAAACAGGAGAAAAGCTACTGCCCAAGGAGCTTGCTCCAAGGCACCAGCTGGTGGGTTTCTCTCCAGCCAACTCCAGTCCCGCTTCCAAGGTCATCTTCATTCCCAGTTCCTGCAGGATTTCTCACCTGACAGTAACACACCTACTACAACAGCCTCTTGTTGACCCACAAATACATTTCTAATTGAATCTTTTCATCTTTGAGCTATTTCAACCTGCTCGCCCTCCACAACATCCACCTCCCGATTTTCCCCGCGCGGCACGTGAAGGCTGTAAACAAAGTAAACCTGTATTTCGGCAAAAAATCCCTTTGATGGATGTTTATAAACCACAGAGCAACAGGAAAGGCAGCCGAGCCGGAACGCCTCCTGCTTACACCTCCTGCCTGCAGCACCCCGAGGATGCTGGCTGTCAAGGGCAGGATTCAGCTGCCTAAATATCCGTGTCTCTTTGGCGATGTCTTTTAGGGACTGCTTTGTCACCACGGTGAAAAATGACATGGGGTACCAGTGAGCTGGAGGCTGGATCCCGCACGGCCATCCAGACAGGACACCCTGGGAGAACCAGACTGGGATTCCTGGGAAACACTCTTGGGTGAACAGCAAATACCTCACCCCTACACAAGGAAGCTCAAAGCATGCAGCCCTCCCACGTAATTCTCTTTTCATGACCTTGACACTGTAAATATCAACACAAGAAGAGAGGGGGGGAAATAAAAGTAGTCTGAGCTATCTACTGCCTTTCCAGAAGGCTCTGCTGCTCTTTAAGTGCCCTAAATTAAGTGTTAATGCTGTTTTGATTAAGCCCCGTTACCAAGAGGAGGTTTCTCAGCCTCCAAACCTGAGGACAGCAGAGGAAGGAGGAGGATGAGGGGCTGATCCAAGCCCAAGGCAAGGGCAGCCCCCTCCTGACCACTTGCCCTCTCACTGACGTGCCACCCGGCCAGGTTGGTGCTGCAAATTGCTGGAAAGCAAAAGCACTGCCCTTTCCTTTACACAAGGGGGGTTTGAGTTATTTTAGTAGCAACTACACCAAATATGTGAACCCTCCCGGCTCCAGCGCAGCACGGAAGGAGCCGCCCGCGTCCCTGCGGGGTGTCACTGACACACAGGGCACGGCACCTTCAGATGCCACTCAGGAGGTACCACGTGCCTTAATGGGACCTCCTATTTAGGACAGGGCTTAAATTCAGCAGAGCCCCTCGTCAGAGAGGGGTCACAGACCCACACGTTGTGCAACCGGGCTTTGGTTTTACTGCATTCTCGCTTTTTGCATAAGGGGGTTGGGGTGGGGAGGGGTTTGCAGGTCCTCCCCATGCAACACGCCACCAAAAGCACACAGAATCAGCAAAATCGTTTCTCCTAGAAAATCAACCTCCCATCTTTTCAGCAGATTTCCTCTCCCACTTCCATCATTACACAGCACTAGCACACTTCAAAGGAGCCAGGACAACCCAGGCGAACGCCTCTCCTGTCTTTATCTCCACCACATAACCAGCATTTCCTCCTTAAATCATCCCCGAAATCAGTTCTCCAGCACTGCCAGGATGAGGTCTACCAGCAGAGACCTCAAAAGCCAACCAAGCTGTCACCATTTAACAGCCCCGTTCTTACAGAGAAGCCTCCAGGCGCTCCAGCAGCTTAAAGAAGCCACAGTTGCACAGTTTTGTGCCTACTGGCCCGTGAATCCACCTACTGAATGGAGAAACCCCAATTTTTATAACAGCTTAAGCAAGTTCTCCAGCTTCCAGAGAAATACCAGCGGGGAGCAGGGATGGATTGTCACCTGGAAGACCTAAGGAGGAAGGCTTGGTGGCACCCAGTACTTCACCGTCAGCCCACGGGGTATAAATGGGGAACTTGCTCCATGTACCTGCTCTTCTTCAGCTTCGTTAAGCCAGAGCTGCTGTCTTAATTGCTGCCTCTTAATTACTTAGAGAGTCAGGGTGGTTATGGAAGAAGAAGCTGGATTCAATTATGCTTCACAGTCAGCAAAATCAGTGAACTGAACTGATTTGAACTTTAAAATGCCGAAAGAGAGAAACAAGCTGAAAAGAGCTATTAAAAAGGAGACTCTTTTCTGGTAACAAGTGTGTTTTAGCCCCTACTGCACACTGCTAATTCCTTCACCCGCAGGCGTGTTTATTTACTACCCATCCAGCCTCTTACACGCCCCAAGAGGCCCCTACATGCAAGGGCACCAGCACACAGGAGCCAAACTCGGGTGTTTTATTCTCACTTGGGCACGCAGCGCTGCCAGAGCTCCTCGCAAAGGCTGAAACGAAGGTATCTTCGTTAAATCTGGCTTCCCTCGCCTTCCCACGCCGGGAGCTCAGGCCATCCCTGGGATGGGAATTAGGTTAAACAGCTCCTGCCGAAGCAGAGCGTGGCACTGAATGAAAACGAGCCCACGTGTGAGAACGCCTATGGCAGAGGGGACCGGCAGAATTAATTCCACACCAGCACCACCAGTAAACTGCCCCCAGCCTGCCATCAGGACAAGAATTAATGGGTACAGGCTGAAGCACCTCAAGTTCCACTTAAACACTAAAAAAAAAAATAAAAAACCCACAACAAAACCCAAACTTTTACACAGTGGCAGATGCTCCATCAGAGCATCCAGAGATGCCCTGCAGCCTCCATCCTGGGAGGCCAAACCAGTCCCAGCCCTGAGGAACCTGGTTTCACGGACTGGAAGGAACCACCAGGACCTGCTGGTGATGGGAGAAGCAACACCAGCCCACGGGACTGTGTCCAAAGGATGTTTTCTCTGACAGACAGACCCAGAGGAAGCTTCCAGCTGACAAACAGCCCTTACCCTTAACAGGAGTTGGCACAGACAAATATATTCTTCCTGGCAATCGTACATCCTTATCATACTAACACTTCAATTTACCTTATCTGCAAAAACTGGAAGATGCTATTGGCCAGGTCCCTGATACACGCTTCCGTGGCTGATGATGCCTCCAGGAAGAAATGTCCAAAAATAAAAGTCAAATTTACATGCATAATTTCAGATATACTCGCTTTATATGGTGCATTTGAAAGCTCTCAGCGCAGGTACCCACTGCCACAGGAGCTCCCAGCCTGCGATGGAGATGGTTCCTTCTGGAGTTCCTGTGCTTCCAGCAGGATGGGGTGTCAGTTTGTGACACCTGCACCTCTTACACCCGACGGACGGTGTCTGGAAGCTTTGTCTGCAGTATTCCCATGGGATGTGAAGTCTGGGCCCCACACAAGGTGGTGTGACACAGACTGGAGAGCTTTGGGAAATCTCACCCTGGTGCTTCCCTCCTTTCCAGCCTCCCACACGCTCCTCACCTGCCCCTTCAGCTCTTTGGGAACCTCTAAGAGATAGCCAGCATTAAATAGCAATATTTATGAATAATAAATACAGTTATGAACACAGAGGGTGACGGTTTTCTCAGGTGGCATTTCAGCAGGGTGGCAGGACACACCACCAGCCCCTGCCAGACCCATAGCTGGTGGGATGCCAGGCATCAGCCACACACCCTCTTTCAGAAGGCTTCAACTCCTCAGCTGCCTTCGAGAGCCTTGACTGGCACCAGAGATTATGGGAAGGGCGTAAATCCCAGTATTACCAAGGTTGCCACCAATTGCTCCTAATAACTCCCGTTCTGAGCATATGGTCAGCCTTCAGTCATCAAGCACAAGGTCTCCTTTGAAGGCAGATGAAGCTGAGCAGCACCAGCAGTGATTCCACAGTTGGGGTTTCACACTCCCAGAGTGAAACAGGACGTTTGACCAGGCTGGATGGGGCTCGGAGCAACCTGGTCTTGTGGGAGGTGTCCCTGCCCAGGGCAGAGGGTGACACTGGATGGGCTTTAGGGTCCCTTCCAACCCAACCCATTCTGTGGTTCTATGACGGGAGGCACTGGGGGTGCTGCACAACAGGATGCCATGGCACCCTGGGGACATGCGCATCCTCACACCCCTGCCACACAGAGTACAGAATGGGCACAGAAACACTGGGGTGAAAGTTTTCCAAAACCTACCTACCTAAAATGAAGCACATAAATTGAGGTTTGAGTGACCTAAAGAATTCTAGGCAGGACAACATGGGTAATTCCTGACTGTCCTGCTGCACGGACCCCAGACCACATGCCTGACTTTCAAACTGAAGACAGGTGAGACAAATCCCATCTGGGTTTAACCCACCAAATATCCACAAATTACATGAAGCTGAGGCCAACATGTTGTGGGAAACAACTACAAGAGAAAGCTCAGCTTTGCTGATCATGTGGCCTCCTGCCTTTCCCACTGGGTACGTCTATTTATGCGTGTCCTGGGGGACAACAGGATGCCCAGGAGCCAGCAATGGGCCCTGGTGGCCAAGAAGGCCAATGGCATCCTGGGGGGCATCAGGAAGAGTGTGAGCAGCAGGTGGAGGGAGGTCATCCTGCCCCTCTGCTCTGCCCTGGGGAGGCCACATCTGGAGCACTGGGACCAGTTCTGGGCTCCCCAGTTCCAGAAGGACAGGGAACTGCTGGAGAGGGGACAGCAGAGGAGCACAAAGATGCTGAGGAGCCTGGAGCATCTTTCTGATGAGGAAAGGCTGAGGGACTTTGAGGGTCTGTTGAGTCTGGAGAAGAGAAGGCTGAGGGGGGGATCTGATCAACACCTGTAAATCCTTCAAGGGTGGGTGTCAGGAGGATGGGGCCAGGCTTTTTTCAGTGGTGCCCAGGGACAGGACAAGAGGGAACGGGCACAAACTGGACCATAAGAAGTTCCATCTCAACCTGAGGAGGAACTTGTTTGCTGTGAGGGTGTCAGAGCCCTGGCAGAGGCTGCCCAGAGAGGTGGTGGAGTCTCCTTCTCTGGAGACATCAAACCCCACCTGGAGATGCTCCTGTGGGACCTGCTGTGGGTGGGACCTGCTTTGGCAGGGGGTTGGAGGAGATGATCTCCAGAGGTCCCTTCCAACCCCATAGCATTCTCTGATTCTGTAACTGAAATTAATACATTACAGGAATTATTTGGGGCTCTGTGTTGCTAATGTGAATCACAGTTTTCCTGTGCTCAAGCTACTTTCCACATTATGCAGGGCACTGGAAACTCAAACAAGCTTCACAAAGTGATCACTGTGTATTTTTATAAAAGATAACAACTCCTGGTCCTCACGAGGAACAGCAGAACCTACCAGATCACTCATGTTTTGACTATTTTCATTAAAAATTCAAAGAGGGTATGGAGGCGAGGCATGGCATTCAGGCAAGTGTAAAGGAAAACCCTTTCTCAGCTCACGGGCTCGACAGATAATGCTTGAAATTCGGAAATGCAGAGAGAGCCCTTCGGGTGCCCGCAGCCCCATGGCCAACGCACTGCGCTGGGCTGCTGCTCCCTGCCCAGGGAAGTCCCTATGCCAGCCCCCATAAACACACAGGGGGGGCTCCCTGCAGGCTGAAATCAGGGTGAGGGGGACATGTGGGACCCCCAGAACCCGGAGGGAGCACGCTGGATGGGAAGGCAGCCCCACACATCCCCAGGCAGCCGAGGGCAGCGCTGAGGAGGGAGGCTGGCTCCGCTCCTGGGAACAGCACGCAGCAGAGCCACACTGAGCACAGCACGGGCTAATTAGTCTTCTTTTTCCGAGAAGCTAATGAGGGTGGGAACGGAGAGCTGCACTGTCACTGTGATGTCTGTATTTTGGGCTGGCTGGCTGAAAGTTTTCCTGGCTTGGGCTGCCAGGCCCAGTAAAGGTAAAAGAAAAAAAAAGAAAAAGTTCTTTCTTCCCAGCAAGAGGGGACAGGTCCTGGTGCCTCCAGGGACAGACGTGGGAGAAAACAAACCCCTCTCTGTCCCCATGTTCCAAAGGATGACAGGAGTGAAAAACAATTAAACATGCTGTCCTTCCATACACAGAGGACAGCTTTACCCCAGGATGAAAAGCCCTGAATCAGAGATGTCATTTCTTCTTTACCATGGGTGGATGCCCAATGGAGATGATTCTCCTACAGCCACAGGTGCCCTGACCGAGCTGGAGCACAGTAGCCAGGGCGTTTGGGCTATCAGTAAGGAAATCCATAACACAAGCTAAAACCAAACATCCTGGACCAACCCTCCCACAAAAGCATCAGTCAGCTTTATAACAGGCACCTCTGCGTTTCCTTTGGTTGGTAAGGTCTCTGCTAGCTTTAAAAGGCCCAATTCCAATATGCTTTTCCATAATCCATTTCATTTCCAGGTTTCTCCAATTGTATTTTAGCCTTCTGAAGAGTGGAGGATAAAGCCATGCCTTTAATCCCTCTTAAATGTCTGGTGATGGGAGTACACAGCGGCTCTGTAGATGGACACTCTCAACCCTGGAACTGCTCCAGCTGGGAAACAGGCCACCAAAACAGGACTTAGTTCACAATTAAAACTTCAACATTAATCAGTCTCCTCGGAAGGGCAGAAACCACCAGCAATAGCTACCGAGATGCACAGCAGCCACTCTTCCTGCCAGCAAGGCAAAAGATGAGCAGAACTCCTGTCTGCAGTCAGAAGATCATCAGCCAGCAGTGTTGCTGATGGGACCCAGCCGCCCTGAAGACCAGCAAACACCTTCAGGGCCTGGAGGTCCTGTCCCCCACACCCACCAGCACCCAGGGCAGCAGAGGAGGATGGAATTATAGCACCTTGCAGAATGCAGAGAGGAGAGAGAGGAGCCCTGGCCCTCGGGCAACGTTTGTCACTCACTGCCATGAGTCAGGAGTTGGAACTAGATGGTCTTTAAGGTCCTTTCCAACCCAAACCATTCTGTGATTCTATGACTCCAGTCAGGACCATCCCCAGCACATCCTGGGATGCCAGGTGGCCTCTGCTCACCTCACAGGGCTGCCATGGGCTCAGAGCCACCAGGGGACAGCCAAGCTGCAGGTTACCTTGTTTCACTCCAAACCCACAGAATTTCTGGGATTGGCAGGAATACAAAAATGTGCTGGATTCTCAAAAGGCTTTATTTAATTTTGGATGACAAAAATCCCCTCCCAGGCTCAAACCTTCCCATCATCTTTCACAGCATCATAGAATGACATGGGGTTGGAAGGAACCTCTGGAGATCATCTCCTCCAACCCCCTGCCAGAGCAGGTCCCACAGGAACGTGTCCAGGTGGGGTTTGAATGTCTCCAGAGAAGGAGACTCCACCACCTCTCTGGGCAGCCTCTGCCAGGGCTCTGACACCCTCACAACAAACAAGTTCCTCCTCATGTTGAGATGGAACTTCTTATGGTCCAGTTTGTGGTCATTACCTCTTGTCCTGTCCCTGGGCACCACTGAAAAAAGCCTGGCCCCATCCTCAGCCTTCTCTTCTCCAGACTCAAAAGACCCAACACCTTCAGCCTTTCCTCATCAGGGAGGTGTTCTAGTCCTTTCATCATCAGCCAGGAGCAAGCCGACAGGGCTGAGCTTCTAAACCTCAAAGATCCAGGGCTACCACACCAACGCCAGGGAAAACCACACGTGCACAGCATGGTTCAGCACCTTAAGGGCAAGGAGAGGAGAGACCATCCCAGGCAGAACAATAATGGAAAAGAACAACACACCATCTTGCTTTCTTAGAGAACATTAAATAAGTCAACTTCTAATACAAGTGCATGAGTCAGGTCCTTCTTCAAGCCATGGGAAGAGCGAGACGTCACCACCCATCAGGTTTAACCCACTTTCAGGCCAGTTCCTGCACTGGGCTAATCACCCAGTGCCCATTAAACACCCACCACAACTGGTCAGACCAACATACACCTTCTTCACAGGCATTGGGTCCAATTCTCCCAGTTCTCCATTTCTTAAATGAACTCGTATCATCAGCAAAGATATGACATGGGGTAGAGCTCAGATCCTTGGGGTGAAGAGGAGATTCTCCCAACAGATCTCCACAATTCCTGGCTATCGCTTTGCCCCACATGCTCACTGGCCCAGTCGTTACAAAAAAGGAACCTAAATATTTGGAGGTAAACGATATGATTTCACAGCAGTCACAGCATTAACATAGGTAGTTTTACTGCTCCATTACACAATTAATGCCAGCTAAAATTATGGGCTGTTGGTTTAAAATGAGACAGAAAGAGAGTATTAGAACACCACATCCATCTTAATTCCTCTCTGTGGGAGCAAAGGCAGGATCTGGCTGGGTAATGCCCATCCTCACGCTTTGCCAAAAATAAACACAAAGCAGCCAGCTATGGTACGGCACCACGGGATGAGAAAGGATGATCAATTCCCAGGTCATACAACTCAGAACATCATAATTAACGCTTCTTCCAGGCACACAAAAAGACACTGAGGGGCTGGAGTAGATCCAGAGAAGGGCAATGGAGTTGGTGAGGGGTCTGGAGCACAAGTCTTGTGAGGAGCAGCTGAGGGTGTTCAGCCTGGAGAAGAGGAGGCTGAGGGGAGACCTTCTCACTCTCTCCAACTCCCTGAAAGGAGGGAGTAGCCAGGGGGGGGTTGGTCTCTTCTCCCAAGTCACAGGCGATGGGACAAGGGGAAATGTCCTCAAGTTGCACCAGGGAGGGTTTAGGATGGATATTGGGAACAATTTCTTCATGGAAATGGTTGTCAAGCCTTGGACTGGGCTGCCCAGGGCAAGGGTTGAGGCACCATCCCTGGAGGGATTCAAAAGCCGGGCTGACATAGTGCTGAGGGACATGGGGTAGTGATGGGTTGTTGTTTTTTATCAGAGTTAGGTTGATGGTTGGACCAGATGATCTCTAAGTCCCCTTCCAACCTCGACAATTCCATGATTCTATGGCATCAGGGAGTTAATGGTCAACAGTTTGAGGCAGGGACCCCCAAGCAGGGGACCCTCAGGTCTCTGGTGGCACTCTTAATATTATCAGAAATGTGGCTACACTTATTTGTGCTCACAAATTCCAGCAGCAGCACAGCAGACTGGAAAAGGCAGGCCCACAAGCCACAGCTTCCAGTCTCTGCCCCCACAGTCTTGCAGCTGAGGAAGAGCATCTCCGTGCAAAAGAAGAGCCCGTATTCCTTAAAATGACACAGAAATATCAGAAGATACGCAGGACCAGACACAAAAGGTCACACAGGGCAAAAAAAATAACCTTCTGTGAAAGTGGAGAACAACATGATACTGTTCTTTAACATATTTCTTGTATCCCCCTTTGTGCCTCCGCGGCGGGGCTGCGGAGACACCTCTCTCCTTGTGCCTCATCAATACATTTTTAGCAAGTGCTCCGAGTTTCCAGATTAAAGGTAATCCTTATTATTGATACCAGAAAAGAAACCATGGGATAACTTCTGGAAACAGCGAGCGAAAGTCAGCCTTCGGATCGCTCCCGGGTTTAACTGGCAAACAGGAAGGGGGTGCTGCCAGCCCCAGAAAGCATGGCCCCGCGCCCCGACCTGGCTCCTCGGCCCCCCGCTGCCGGCGGTGAATAACCAGCTTGTGCAATCCAGGGCTCCACGTGCCTTTGTCCAAAAGCGTTTGTCAGAAGAAAAACAGAACCACCCAAAATTGAACATCGTTCAACTCGCTTCTAAAAACAAAAGGAGACAGGGGAAGCAGGAGACAGGGGAAGCAGGAGACAGGGCCGGCGGCCTTCATCACCAGAACCACAGGTGCCCCAAGACTGAGAAAGGCAATAGCCAGGAGAGGGGTTCAGGCAGTGTCTTCTGCAGTTTGGCAATATTTATAGCAGGGGCTGAGCTGACAGTGGGGCTTATGGTACCCCCCAACACCTCACAGGGGAGAGAAAACCAGAAAAAAAACACCTTTATGATAAAAGCACCAAATAGGAACCGATTGTGCCAAAAGCAGGATGATGGAAGTGTCTGTAAGGATGAGGACAACTGCCGCACTAGAAAAATACATTTTGTGAGAAATAACATAAACAATGGGATTCCAATTGAATCTCTAACTGTGACACTGCTTTCCCTTCCCCACCACAGACCACCAGCAGCCAGGGCCGCTGCTGTCACACTGAGACTGGGATTATGGGATCCCTGAGGACCTTCAGAGCATCCNTGTCAGAAGGACATTCACCATCCAAACACCACCAGCTCCAAACCCACCACCACCAAAACCACGGAAATACAATTCAAACCCCAGTGAAAACCAGGAGTCCCAGCCCACGCAGAGCTGGGTAAGAAGCTGGGGGGGGCAGTGAGCTCCACCCTGGGCTGTCCTTTGCTCTCACTGCTTCACTGCTCCTACTCTGAGGCAGCCAAGTCTAGAGAAATGAGGGCATGGTATTCTTTAGCAGTGAATAAGATAAAAACAACAGAAGGTCCCTTCCAACCCAAAC
>VXBJ01001859.1:796207-902194 GCA_013400055.1 Nycticryphes semicollaris | reverse complement strand
AAGGGGAAAAAAAATTAAAAAAACAATGGGCTTTTTTCTGTTCCCTTTTCAGATGTTAGGTTAATTTTGTTGCTCCATTTTCAGGAAGAGCAGAGACAATAACATCCACAGTATAAGAATTACAATTATCCTCATTCTTGGACTTCTCTAGGTTGTTAGACTGATCTGTATCCAGAGAAATAAACTATAAAACCTATTCAGAAAATGTTTTTCCAAAGGACCAGAAACTTCAGTCTGTAAAGAAAAGCACCACAAAATGATCTAATTGTTATGCCACAGATTTCTTTTTATCTCAGCTCTTTCATCACTTTGTAAGTTTGCTTTTTTGTTGTGTTTTGTAACAGTGCCATTTTCTATCTTTTCTAGTCTTTTCTCCTTGAAGAGTAATACTCATCCACAGTTTGACCTTTTGCCAAAGAGCTTTGTAGTCTATAAAACCTTTTCTTTCCTTCCTACTGTCTCCAGAGTGATGGCTCTCTGGGAATGTATTTCTTCCTTCCCAGGCTACCGGGACTAATAGAGTCAGGGAACCCCACACCTTAGTAAGGCATGTGGAAGGTGCTGCAGACATTTAAACTGGAATGTGCTTTACCCTATTGACAGTTTGTTGTATTTTTTTTTTTTTTTACATTCCGTGTTCTGCCTCTGGCAGTGGCTTATAACACACAATGCCAAAAAGAGGATCCTACACATGGCATCTGAACAATTGGGTTATTCTGAGTGAAGCAGGATGAATTGATTCTTTCAACCTGAATGTGAATATTTTTCTCAATTATTTTCTTAACTAGTGTTTCTGTGACTGCAGCATGCCCGAGAGTCCCTTGGTTGGAGTTCCTTTCAAATAGAAAAGATGAAGAGTGGGCCATGTGTGGTGATATAGGGTATTCCAGAGCAAGACAGATATGAGGTAGAGGGTGAGATTCAAACAGAGCCCATCCTCCATACAATGCGCAAGGAGTGGAGTATCCTTGTCAGGGTCCCTCGTTGATGACAGCGTTGGTATGAAAAGCACTTTGTGCTAGTTAGATTGGAAAGATCACCAGTGCCTAGCATCATGTTGAAATTCATTGCAGGTAGTAGAAAGGGTGAGTCCAGATCCATCTTTCTTCGGGATATGTTTAAAGATACAAGGCTTTATCTGTAATAAAATATCTGACCAGAACAAAAATGCTGTTAGCATGTCTGTATTTGAAAACATTTCATGATCTCATACAGCTGCACTTAAAAAGGTATCCAAAACCAGACTAATAATTCATGAACATTGCACACAGTAATCACATAGGGATTTTTCTGATTGCAAATTGAAGGTTGTTTTATGTTGGCGTACATCTCGGATTTTGATTTTGCTTTTTTTTATATTATTTAATCTTGTCATTTAGGGCATTAAGAGAGAACATGGCATCATGTTTTCAAATGTCAGAGCCAGAGGTATTTTTTTTAGCTGGCGGTTGGTTTTTTTTTTCTGGGGCAGGGAGAAAAGGGTTTAGGACTTGACTAATTAAAAGTGATTTGTTTTCATGATCTGGATGAAGTGTTTTTGCCAGATGCCTAAGATACCTCTGAGATTCAGGCAGAATTTTGTCACATCATCCAGGAAATCCTTATCAAAACACAGCTTGGATCTCTGGTGGCACTGGGTGTATGGTTTGATAAGTGAGTCCTATTTTCTTGTCCGCACACCAGTCCTTTGTAGCAGAGGGCATTTATTAAGGAAACAGATGGGGGAACATCAGTTATCTTTTGTGCCTTCTGTTTTCTGTAAAGGCCAGCAAGACAAGGCAAGCTCAACCAAAATAATTGAAGGCTTCATAGAATAAGTCAGGTAAGTCAGGGGAAAGTAGATTCACTACAGCTCCAGTAGCAGTATAGTTCCTGATAAAACAAAGTGGTTTTCATGTAGATTAGAAAAGCCAGAAATCTTATTTTTAAAATTTTCAAAGAAATGTTGATTAGTGAAGTTACTTTATACTGATACAGGCTGTTTTGCTAAGTATACATGTAATCAGTATAAACCAATTCTGAACAAACATTATTTGAAAATTGAGGGCCTCAGGTGGTGAAGCATCACTTGCAAGTTTTTTTGAACTTCCACACAAATCATCAATAATTATAAAAATCCTAAGAAAGTTACCTTTAATCAGAATCGGAGCCATTAAGAGCAATATTCTGGGTGCAATAAATAGCTTCTGTAGCAGTACCTTAGGTCTAATGTGTTTCTGTTTCTCTTAGTTTCATGGTGGGTTGACCTTGGCCAGCTGCCAGATGCTCACTCTGCTGTTCTCACTCCTCTTCCTCAACAGGACAGAGGCAGAAAATAATAAAAGTTCATGAGTCAAGAAGAAGGGCAGGGAGATCACTCACCAAGTACTGTCACCGAGAAAACCTTTTTCACCAAGTCTCAACTTGGGGGGAAAATAATTTATTGCCAACTAAAATGAATTTGAAGGGTGGGAAACAAAACCTAAACACTTCCCTCTATCAGCCCGCATTTTTCCTCAGCTCAACTTCACTCCTTCATTCCCAACTCCTGTACATTGCTGCCACAAGTGGCACAGGGGGCTGGGGAATGGGGCCTTGGGGTCAGTCCATGCAGCTCCACTCATTCTCTCCTTCTTCCTCATGCTGTTTCCCTCCTCCATCCTCACCTCTCCAGGCACAGCAAGGGAATTTCTGCTCAGGCACACCAAACTCCTGCTCCTCCCCTCCTTCTGGTCTCACCCTGAGGCTCTCAGGGCTGCTTCTCACACTTTTTTATGTCACTCATCACTCTCAGGTAGTGTTTTGCCCTTCCTTACATGGACATTTCCTGAGGCACTGCCATCTTGGTTGTGGGGCTTAGCTATGCCCTGCAGTGGGTCGGTTGGAGCTGATTGGAACGAACTGGAACTGGCTTGGGGCAGCCCCAGCCGCTCCTCACAGGGGCTGCCCTTCAGACCCCACCACCAGTGCCTGGGTACTGGCACCGGCACAGGTTTACAAGTAAAATGTGAGTTAACAGTACTAGAATAGAACCAATATGACTTAGACATTATTGTTTCTATATGAGCTTTGTTCAGGTCTGTTTTTCATATTTCTAATAAGGATGAGGTTTATATTTTCATTCACTAATGATAAAATTTTTGATTTACAATGTTGAATTAAATAAATAAAAAGGTAATCACAAAAAATCTGAGGTGATCTCTCATAAAAATCCTCCTGATAAGAATATCAAGGAACGTGAATAGTACAAGTTAATATGACTTCTCTCTACTTTTTGAGACAGTCTCTGCTACATACATGCACGGAATTGCAATAGTTGCAAATAGTGCAAATGCTGCCCTAGCTGGTATTGCACAATCACACAAACTTGGGCAGTACTGGGCAGTAGCCCATGAAACAGGTTTTGGAGGGACAATGTGGGATTCCTTAGCTGCACATACTGTCCCCAGCAAAGGACAGACCAAGGAGCACAGTGACATGGAGAAATGACCCAAGTGAAAAAATACAATGAGGATGAAAAATGCCACATACATAATAATAGTGGTAAGTAAAAGTGCTAGGTTAATGGTTGGACTTGGCTATCTTAAAGGTGTCTTCCAACCATAACAAATCTATGATTCTAACACTTTCTCTTTCTTTTTAACCATTTCTTAACACTATCACAAATGTTTGTCCAAAAATTATAACAATATTTTTCTACAGTGTGTGTATAATCATTTATATTATTTTGACTATGTAGAGATACCTGATGATGTTATCCCTCAGACAATATTACTAGGTTGCCTGCTACAGTAATCATAATATCTACATACATGTAGAATTATTTTTCATGTTGCCTACATTAAAGACCAAAATGGTTAAAAACCACAGAGATAAGAAACTCCGATTTCTAAGTCCATATAAGACATGTAAGAAAGTGACCTTTCTTGAAAGTACTAAGTGTTCACCTAGTTCATCTTACCTCCATGTTTGCTGGCTTTAAATAACAGGAAAATAAGTTTGATTCCCTGCCTTATTACATTCTGTGTCCAGATCTCTGTCTTTTTAAATCATTGCCTGTTTTCCAGTGGTAATCACTGTTGTTTTCCAAGGCAATGAAGTTCTTGTATCATAGCTACAATGACGTAGTTTACTTATAGGCTTCTGATACCAACTGGCTGCATAATGCTTGTGTTTTCTATTATGTCTAGTATCTTCCTTTTGCGGATTCACAAGAAGTGCTGCAGTTGTGGTTTGGAGGTATCTTAAAAATAATATTTTTTATTTTCATTTTTATTTTCTTCTAAGAAGATATGTATGGCGTAATGTAATGGTAGAAGATAAAGATGCCTAGAACTCATAGCTACCTGCATCTCAAGAAAACTGTACGAAGTCCTAGCTGGATGATACAGGGAGGCAACTACTTTATCCAACCTTTTAGCCACTATCATTGGCATAAAAATAAATGACTCCTTCATGTTCTGTGGCCTGTGGCCCACAGCAAATAGGTTGCTAGTTTAGGTATGGAAAGCTTCAAACTGGAGATTAGGAAGACTTAGAAGGCTAGTTAGCAACAGTCTTGTGTGCCTTTCCCATCACTCTATTTCTGCTACCTCCACTCTTCTCAAAGCAGAACTCAAATTTCTTAAGCTTAGAGTAAGCAATACAATGTTACCCAAAATCGCCACACTTTATTACTAGTGCAAACTTCACCTTCCATTTTATAACTTAGCTTTTATACTGGCTACCATTCATACTGGCTGGCAGGTGTCTGATGAAACACTCAGTGGAGTTTTCCATCTGCTGTTCCGTTCTTCCTGTCCTTCATAGGGCATGCATTTTCTACTCAAACATTAGACTTTAAAATTGCAAAGGGCTTTTTCTGTTTTGTGATCCAGCTTGCATTAAGTTGCACTACCCTGCCATATCTGATTAATATTTTTTCATTTAAAAATATACTGAGTGATTTCTAATTGTTGCAGTGACAGTTTTGAGTAGGGGTGTGTCCTATGGCTCTTACCAGATGTGTCACCTCTTAGTGCCATGCCAGCTAGTGTTCACCCATTAAAGGGCTATTTAAAATAAGGAAGTTTCCATATTTTTGATACTTTTAAAGCATCAGCAACACCATCACCATGTTATTAATGTTTCTCACAGTCTTGTATTTTCCATTGCATACTTCATTAGAGCCAGGTAATAATACAGGTAACAGATGTTTGTTAGAAACAGGCTCTCTTCTGGTATTTTATAAGGAAAGGAAAGCGCCACCTAACAGTTGTCTTCAGTGGAAGCAAAGGCTATGTGCTCCACTTGCTTAGGGCTTCCACCAGGACTGAGGACATCAGCTATTCTCCATGCTGAGGTATTCATCTGTTGTTTCGATGAATTTTGGTAGGCCTCAATATTTCTTGTTCTTCAGGACCTTGTTTTTAAAATTAAGGTAGAGATATTTCATGAACTTTTGTGAGAATTTTTACATAAAAGGCACAGTAAGCGACTTCCAAATGTTTTTATTTATTTAAGCAGGCTTGATAATGACCACAGAGGAGCAGAACAATTGAAGAGGAATAGCTGAAATCAGTACATCAATACCTATCCCAGGACAAACAAAAGTTATCCATCCCAAAGGATGGATAAATCTAAACTCAGCCCAAATGTTTTTGTAGTCTTATTTTACCAACAAATACTTGACTTCTGTGTTAGTTGTGTGCATCCCCTTTCCCTTCTTTATCTTGACATGTAAGTAAGTGGAGCCTATTACAGTGTTTTTCAATATTTTTGAACTTGTGTTGTTGAACATTAAGTTTATGTAACATATGCAATGAGATTAAAATGAAAAAAATTTATAAGTAGGTGTAAATAATTAAGTGATTTCATGTTATACTCTCCTAATTCTTTGTCTTTCACATTAGCCACTAGACAGCAGCTTTTTATGGGACCTGAGAAGAGATTACTGTCCTGCAGTGTCACTGAAATTTAAGGGGGCATGTCTCTGAAATTATCGTGTTTAAAGGCAATTTTATAAATAAATTTAGGCAATATGATTTAAGATTATATTGTGTTGGTTCCTGACCCAAATGAAATCTTAGCACTTTCAAAAGTCTGAGGGCATGATATTCTGTGACTTAAGTATAAGTATACATATTCTTGTATTCTTTCAGTGGGAATAATTTTAACATATGTGACTTTGCAATAATTTCATTGCAATTTAAATTAAAAAAAAAAAAGAAAGCTGTAAGCTGCTTCAAATGGAAGATTAAAGAAACCATATTAGATGAGAACAAAAGATCACCTAAGCACAGAAACTTGCTTCAGGTGGCAGCCAATAGCAGTCACCTAGAGAACAGTGCAGAACCCAGCAGAGCCTTGCTATTCCCTCAATTTAGCAATCGGTAATTATAAGTCTTTTTAAACCAAGTGCTGTGCCCAGACCATCATTTTTTATCTGTTATCAATGGAATAATTTTCCATAAAATTCTCTATTTTTTTCTTGCTAAACCAGAAACATCAGTGGTAATGTTTTTTTTCCAGTTTTGTTACTCACCCCGTGGAAAAAATATTTCCTTTTTTTGTTTGTTTTCAGTTATTCTCACATCATTGCAGCTTGCTGCCTATATTGCTAGTACTGGGAGAAATAATAAAACTTGTTTCTCTACTTATTTACTTTATATCATCCTTGATTTTAAAGACTTTTTCATATCTCCCTACAGCATTCTCTTTACTGACTTCAAGAATCCTAATTGGTTTAGTGTATCTTCAGTAGAAACCCTCCACTGTTCTGATTATCCCTGTTATATTTCTTTGTCCTTTTGCAGTTTTACTGTGCCTATTGCTGCAGGTCTGGTGCTCTCTCCAATAGCACAGTTCTGTTTCATAGCCCACTTTTTCCTAACGATTTCTAAAATTTGGGGTTTGTTTATCATCAAGCTGAAATTTTATGCTATCTGGAATAATTTTATGATTTCCTGAGAAGTACTAATTAATTAGAAGCTCTGTATGTTAAATATTGTTTCCCAGGGAGGTACATAAATTTGCATTTATCAGGATTTTATTTCTTCTGCCATTTTGATGCATAGTCATTCAGTGTTGTGATATCCTTTGCAACACTTTGCTGTCGATTTTAATATTGTCTACCTTGCAAAATTGGGTAGTCAGAAAACTTTAGCACTTGCACACATATCCTCTTCTTACAACATGCTTTCTTCAAGCCTTCAATATTGCCAAAGGTTTATGAAGGAACAGGTATACTGGAAAAGTTCAATCGTAACATCCTTCAGCAAAAGTAGTGTTGATTCTGCCACACCGAATTATAGTCATCAAAATGTTTTCCAATTTAACCTAATTGTAGTCTGTAATACAGGAAAAGAAGAAACTGGTTGAATAGTATTTGACCACGTTTACACTCCATCACATTGACTGTTGATAGGTCATTAACTGATTATTACCCCTGGTTCCTGATCTCCTCTGAGGAGGGTGGAAGGTGGAAGAGAAAGTCCAGTGTACAATAACGCTGAAAACTAATAGTTATCTTTTCACCTCACAGATTAAACTATTACAAAGAGAAAAATATTCGAAACATTTAAATAAGACAGGAACTAAATAATTAGAGAAAGTCAATGAAATCTGAAGTTCCAAAGGACTTCATCTTAAAATCAGGATTTAAATAATGTCTGGGCGTGCTACCCTGAAATTAAAAGATTCTATGGGGAATCTGTGGAACAGCATACAGCACGACAAATTATTCATGGACTATCAGCTGTATCAATTAATTTAGTAATAATTGTAACTTTTTCAGATTAAATGGATGGATCACATTCAGTTTGTCTCACTTGGCTACCTTCACTTAGTCAGACCAGATGTCCCTCTGGAGGCCTTCAGAGACACACCCTTTCATTGAGTATATCGGAAATTTGATGGAGGTTCAATACCTAAAATAGAGAGAGACATTAGGGTCCTAAAATAGGTAGACTGGACCTCACCTCTGCTTTCTAAATAGAAGTTATGACTGTGATGGGATAAGCGTCTTCTTTCCTAGGAAAGTAGTGGTGTTACATGGGGAAGATTTATTTTCTCAGCAGTAAGGGTTTTACATCCATGCATATGGTGAAACTTACTTCTGGGCAGAGGATGAAAGAAGAGACTTGATCGCAGTTTAGCAACATTCAGCACAGCAGGGAAGGCATTTTCTCCTACAGGAGGGCAGCTATGCAGGAAGGAGTATTTCCTACCTGAGGAGTGAAGACGAGCATCACTTCAAAAATATAGACGCGGCCATTGGCAGCTCTGGGCAGAAATCTGCTGGGACTTTGGTTGGTTGCTCACAATACAAAACTGCCTTTCCCCTGGAATTTGACTTTTTGGCATGATTTTCTCTGTATAGGAAAACCTGATGACTCCTATTCTTCCTTCATATTTTCCCAGATGTGCACAAGCTTTATCTATTCTTTTTATCTCTGATGTTGAACTACCTGTCAATAGCAGGGCATTTTGATTGGGCATTGATCCTTTCTTTATTTGGCTGCAGTAGCAGAGCAGCAGTGGTGACAGAGGTTGACTGCTTTGGTTATTTTTTACTGCTCAAAAAGAAGACAACTCTCATTAACATAAGTTCCTTTTCCACCTAACTAAACTAAACTGCACTATATTATACAACACTATACTATACTATACTATACTAATTTGCCAAGAAGGTCAGTTGCTTGCATCTTTGTTGTAAATGGAGTTCTAATCAGTATGTCATCAGGCTAGAGATAAACCACAGGATAAACCATTACCCCAGTCAAAACAGTGTCTTGCGACACAAGAGAGGAACCAGCAGGTGTGGCATTCATTGCATAAAGGTATGCTTTTGCTTCAGCAGAGAAGCAACACACACGATATTATCAGATTATCTTTTCTTGAAAAAATACCTTCTCTAAAGAGGTCACCTATACCAGTAAGAACTGTGCAGAAATTTGATGTTATGTAAATGTTATCTTTTCCTATTTTTGCATTAATAATAGGAGTCCACTTTGGAAAACACATTGTGGTTATCCTTGAATAATTGTATTAAAATCTACTGTCTAGCACGTCAGTAGACATGCATCATTTAAAGCACTGGCTAATATGATTGTAGGAAAAAAGCTCCACTGATTTTTTACAGTCTTGTGTAATATAGCATAAGTTATGAAATTAAATTGAACACTGTTATCCTTGCTTTCCTCATCTAATCCCCACTAAATTGGTCAAAAACAATTATAAACACCTCTTTTTTGACAGGCCATGATTGGATAGATGACTGGGTGTTTTATAATTTGAGGAGGTCATTTACTAACAAGGCAGAGCATTTAAAATGGCTAGATTTAAGCAGCTAACCTAACATTGTCAGGGGGTTTTTTGTTGGTTTTTTTTTGTTTGTGTGTGTGTGTGCTAGGCTAGGCACTGTAGAAGAGTCTGGCTCAGGCAATTTAATTTGCCTTTCATAGTCTATCACAAGGCTCATGATTATTTCTTACAACAGAAAAATCAGTGCAACAAATTAGTAGATTCTGCTAGGTTCGTTGGGCTGCATTCCAATTCCTGCCTTAGTGATGCTGGCTGCCTTCAGCACTGCCAGCACAATAATTATTGCTGAGTTTTCTAGACCTCATCAAACCAGCAAGGTGATCACCCCCTTGGAACAGCTGGGGATATGAGGTATGGAAAAGTGGAAAGGAATTGCTGCGACTCTGTGCTATCATGCCAGCAAGTGCCACTTGAATGATAGCAGCTATTGGCATGGGTAGGGCTCTGCTGGAGGAGAGCTTGCAGCAGTTCTAGATTATAGCTTTTGCTGCTTCCAAGGAGAATTGCTGTGGGCACTGAATTAAAGAAAGCAAATTAGAAGGTGAGGAAAACAAAGATTTTCCAGGCAAATGTAGAAGGGGAAATGATGATTTGTGACGGTGAAGCAATTTTTGTTTTCCTATATGTGATTTGCTCTTCTTTGAAGCAAAAAACTTCCGCGCACACCATAATGTCAGCTATGCAGGTTTGTTAGGCAGCTCTCTCCAGCCTTCATCACGTAATTAAGATACCAACTGGTGTCAGCAAACGATGTCATGCTTGTTCCAATACAGAAAAGTCTACTACTATTTATCAGTATTTTACCATATGAAATACAGAAGCAAAGTAAAAAAAAAATAATCTCATTTTAGATATTTAACAATATTGTCATCATCAAAATACTTGGTGAGCGACTACTACTGTGCTTGAGTGCATATTTTGGATAAACAAATGAGTTTAATCCAGGACACTCAACACTAACCTTTACACAAAATAAGCACACAGTAAAAATCACAGTTTAGCCTCAAATTAGTTGATGTAAATTAGCTCCATGTAAATCAGAGAAGTGTTATTGACTGCAATAAACATTTATGCAAATAAGAAGGTCCATTATATCCCTTTTTAGTATCTCTGTTTTCTTTCCTCTTTCTCCTTTTCATTTGAACATTTTAATTTTAATCCAACTACATTATATCTTCTGGACAATCTTTTCACATGGAAGTGTAATATTTTGACACCACTCTCATTGCTGGGATACAGTGGCACCTGTTAGCAGTTCACTATGGAATATAGCAAGCATTCATCATGTGTTTCATGCCTTGGCACAGACTCTTTAGTCGAAGCTTCGCATCTATCTTATTCCTTGTCCCTCACATTTTTACTTTTTCAGTCCTAACAGACTGAAAAAAGTAAAGCTTTGTGATTCACTATCTCTTAAGCTGGAACTTTATTATAGTACTCCATTTCTCACTATTTGTTACCTTGTGTGTTGATAAGGCTTGGCTGCAAACAGATAATATTTCAAAAACAATGCGCTGAAGAGGATTCCTTTGTATGCACGCATGAATTGCCATAATAAAAAGAGGTCAACATAGAGTATTAGTAGATTAGTCATTATAAACTAGCTTTTTATTCATTATATTTGTCATCAGGGCTAGGGAAAAGGAATTGCCAGCCTGCCTTTTAATTTTATTATAGTTTTAATGTTGTTGGAAGGGGCAAGAAAATGAAGCTGTAATCTGTACTGCTTCCCTATATTAGAGAGGCTGTGCTTTCCGGGGGCAGGTGATGGGTTTGGTGTTTCTTTAAAACAGAAAGCTTAGGGTACAACTCATTTAAACATGTTTCATAAAACCAGCAAAAACTTCCTTTTTTCTCCAAGAAACATTTAATGGGATCTTTTTGAGGACAGCATATGACTGACTCACTCGAGCTGTCCACAGGGCTTGGAACGGGGACCCCTACCCCAATTTCCTGATGACCTACAGTTTTCCTGCAGTGACTGTGACAACATAGAGTGTTACATATGCTGCCTTTTTATCTTATAATCATGTTCCAAAGCCAATAGAATACAAATGGTGAAATACTGGAAATTGCTGCAAGTTGTCTGGCTCTAATCAATGATTCTTGAGTTGCATCAACAATCTTGAGTGAGTCTATTGAGAATCCTCCATTTTCTTTATGAAAAAAAAAAAGCTTCACACTTAGGATAGAAATTTCAGCCTGTGGAACTGGGTTGTAGATAACAATCAGTGTTCCCCAGCTGTGGCTGAATTTAAAGGTGCCAGATCTAGGTCACTACACATCTGGAAGATGAGATCTGAGACCTTGTGATTGTTGCTGGGACTCTGGTGCAGAGAGCAGATGACAAGTCTGGTTCTTGAGGTAGCCATGTTGCAGAGGTGCATTGCTGCCTTCAGCACTACTCGAAGTTCCCTAAGAACTAATGGCTTTAAACACAGATAACAGGCAAAGTTCAGGAGCTAGAAACTTTTCTGACTATAACTGATGTCAATTATCTCACTTCCATAAAGTGGTCTGCATAGTTTAAATGTCAGTTTTCAGGTTGTGCCAAGGCATAAAAAAGTAGCAAGTGCTTCACATATTCTATGTAAGAATAATGAATATTCCAGTAGGAGCATCTTAAGAGAGATTTCTGTAAGGTCAGACAAAGTCAGCATCCTGCTTATGTAGATTTAGTTGTAGAATGAGTGACTATGAAGCGAGTAGCCCTCTGTGCCTTACAGCTCAGACATGTATTAGTTGTCATTCTTTCTCTTGCTTTGAGGGTATTCATGTATGCATGAATACAAATAGAATACATCATAGTGACTCTAGATTGGCTATTTTCACTTGATGCAGCCCTCTGATAACAAATGCCTGGTTCTTATTACCACCTCACTCAGTGCTGATGAGATAGTGAGTGATTCCTGCCAAAACCACTCACAGTTATTTGACTAATGACTTTTCTTACAGATATGCCTTTCCTGCTGAAAAGGAGAGGAGACTAATTTTTTGTTATTGTTAGAAGGCAGGTTTTTTCAGGTATTAGGCTACATTCTATTCTTGGCTAAAGAAACATACACAGAAGATAGTTTCACTCCCTTAAGTGAAGATACCCTAGATACATCCTTTTGTCAAATCCAAAACAGCATTATCATATCTATGTTTACAAATGTAACATATGTAATTTGAATGACTGGGTAGAAACTAGTTGTATATTTGTGAATGAAAGCGAGACCTGTTTTATTGTCAAATATTTCCAAAGAGACAAAAACAATTTGCAAGGATTAGATAATCTTTCTGAATGCTCTCTGAATGCTTGCCTTCAGGCTTTACTGCAGGCAAATTCAGATTGTGCAATTATAAAATATTATTAAAGCTTAATTCAATTTTTTTTTTTCTCTTAATGTTCAGAACTGGCTCAGGACTTCTCAGCAGCACCAGCCAAATTGAATTTTGCCACCTTAAAGATAAGGTGTGGGAGCCAAGGCTTCAATTATCTTACTAGAAGGATGCAAAGAACAGATAGGACCCCTTTAGAGATCAGTCTTGGTCTTCCGGTTGTCAGTGGCAGAATGGGAGAAGATGGAGCTAAGCATGTTGACAGTGTTTAAACCTATTCCCTCCAATGGTCACTAAGCCATCTACTGTGATCCTTCTTTTGGCCACAGTCATAGCTAGGCTGTCTCTGTCTCTGTCACATAAGCAAAACAGGCATCGGTTCCAAGACCATGCTCATGACCTACCTGACTTTGAGGCAGGCAATCATATGAAGAGCACTGCCTCCAGTAAATGCTGGCATCCCAGTATGTTTAAGTGTTTTTTTTAATCCTTGATCCTATCTTAATCTTGCACCATCTTAAACTGCACAGCTTTTGTAGCAGTGTCCTGTAGCTGGGGCAGGCACTATGTTGCTTCCAGGCCTGAGCTGACACACACACAGATGTCAGCCATGTCTGCCCTGCACCCTCTAGTTTCAGAAGCTGTTGGAAGAGGGTTGTTCAGCCTGGAGAAGAGGAGGTGGAAGGGAGGCCTTATCACTCTCTACAGCTACCTGAAAGGCGGTTGTAGACAGGCAGGGGCCAGTCTTTTCTCCCAAGTCACAGGCGATAGGACAAGAGGACAAGATGATCTCAAAGGTCCCTTTGAGACAATTCTATGATTCTAAGATGGAACTCTCACATCTCTTCCTCTGTGATACAGGCCTGCACTCATGAATTCTGTAAATCTGGCCTTCTAAAAGTAAAAATCACATCTAAGCAAGTATATTAAACACTTCTTACATGTTCTATCTTTGTTAATAAAGTTGGGGCCTTTGGATTTTTTTTTTTTTCGCTTGCAGCTCATCTGATTTTGAATGTTTCTAAAAAACATATGGGCAAATTTTACTAAATGCTTTTTACACTTCTAGCTGGGTCCTGACAGCTGAGTATTTTGTGTTATAACATTATCTTGGTTTTCAGGTAAAAAGGAACCTTATAACTTGACCCAATTTATCAGTTTGAGTCTGAACCACTTTTGTGCACATTCAGTCCTTATCTTCCTGGTTTTGTTGGAGTGCAAATATGTTTTATTAAAGTAAAGCACAAATTATTATTACAGATGTTTGTGAACAGGAAATTAAATACTTTATAGGGATTAAAACTCTCAGCACCGCTAAAATATTATTACTTAAATTCATTCTGTAGCTGTAATACTAACTCCTTGGTACTTAGCCTCATAGGTAGAACCATTTACATGAGACTGATTTTGCAAATTTCTTTCAGGCATGCAAAAAGATGTGGTTCTGATACATATCTTGATCTTGTTACTGTTGGCTAGCCAGAAATAAGAAACTCTGTAATCTTGAAACATACATGCGTACACGAAATTTGCTGTAACATGATGTTAAGATTTGTGATCTAAATCAGAGTATGAACTTAAGACCTCAGCCCATTTAAGCTAGTTATTGGGACTGAGTGTGCAGTTGTATTTAAAACAGAAAAATGAATGAGCTGAAACCAGTTTCAACAGTATTGAAATCTAGTATACCTCAATTTTTGAATTTTTGTTTCAAGTTATTAGCAAAGCTGAATTTGGTCTTGTACAGTAAAAAAACCTATAGGCATCTGAGGCACAATTACCTATGTAGCTCAGAGCAGCTCTTTAAAATGGACCATGAATTCCGGTGTTTCCTCCAGGTTTCAAAATTTAACCTGTCATAAGGGCAACACTTATTTAATTAGGTTTTTTTTTTTATCATAATTTTGGCAAATCTGGTTCCTAACAGGTTATTCTAAAAATAATGTTGGGAAGCAGTATTAAAAATACCAAATCCCCCTGTCTGAAATTTTAGTCCAATCATATGCTTTAAGAATTCTCCCCCTACCTTTTTTTCCCCATTATTTATCTCTTTCATGGATATTGGTGTTTCGTAACTCGTATGGAGAAAGTATTTTGCAAGAATAGAATTTGTTGATCAAGCATTTTGCCAGCAATTTCCTCTTTTTNTTTTTCTTTTTTTTTTTTTTTTTTTTTTTTGTTCTGCCTGCTCACACAGGAGGTGATATTTTCTGGAAAGTACTTGGAAGACAGGGTTTTGATTTTGTTATTGTTTGAGTTGCTGGGTCTCCATGTATGTATGGTGGAGTCTAAATGTCTAAATGTTTATAAATTGTGAATATAATACCCTGAAGATATGTTCAGTGCACAGTAAATCATTTTTATTTAAACTGACTGTCAGCTTCACCAGCTCAGCTTTAGCTAGAATCTTTCTTATTTTCATGTCATGAGTAATAATAAGTAAAGTGTTATTTAGATAACAGTTCTTTTTCTCATTACTACTTAACAGAAAAGCTACTGTAGGGAGCTTATATTTACCAGGTTTTTATTATTACTGTGTTCAGTTAAGGAAGGCAGAAGCTGAGACTTAGAATACACTCTGTACCCATGGAGAGCCCTGTTGTCCTCAGTAAGTCACAGCAGAAATCCACTTGTAGACAATAAGAAGCAGGGATGTGGTCTTAAACAGGATTTTTAAAAACTGTGATTACCTTCTTATCAAGTGTGGTGAAGGCCTATTCCTCCTTTCAGCAGCATCAAATGGATTAAGGACAAGGGCTTAGTACTATATATGTGATTCCTTTAAGGAACCAATGGACAATAATTCCTTCTTGATTTTAACTTGAATTACCTGTGCTTGTGATGGTTTTTATTAGATGAGCTGAGAACATCATTGTGTCCACGGCTCTTCACAGAACTTAATTTTATTTTTCCCTTTCTTCTAAGAAAAAAATTCAATTTTTTTCTTTCCCTGCTGTCTTGCATTAAAGCATTTGTCTCGCATGCATACGTACACTTGCAGATGTATAGATGTATTTTGTATGGATTTGACTTTCAAAATATTATTCTGTTTTTCTGGTGGGTAACTGTGGAAAATTCATTGGTTAACTGGGCTCTCTATCTCAGGCTACTATCTGAAATGTCGATGAAAAATTAAATGAACCTCTCTAAGGAAGGGTACAAATAAAAATTCTGCCTCAAAATGATGGAAGTTCTGGGGAAGGCTTATCTGGGGATGTTGTACATGATGCAGGTAGGCTTTAGCATTAGAATTCTTTCATAAGTCAAAGGTCTAAAATAATTGTATTCATTGTGGTCTTTTTAACTTTTCTGTGTCATAAAACCAAGAACTGAAAGTCGTTAAAAAACTGTATGCCTTAACTTAAAAACACAAGCAAATGATTAGAAGCTGTGGGCATCTGAAGCAATACAATTGAGCTGAGGATACTTACTCGGTTACTGAGTAGAGTGTAATTTCTGTAGCTCATTCTTAGCCTGCACCAGTCATGATATAACCTACAATTGCATAATTCTCCCTTACTGTGATTTAAACTAATAGTCTCTTCTTCCTTTGGAGGGAACTGAGAGTCTGTTCCCATGGCTCAGCTGGTGAGTCGCTTAGTTGAGTGTGACCCTGTCCCCAGGCCCCAGCATACTGGGTGCCTCTGGGTTGTGTGTGCTGTCCAAGGGCCATGGCTGGCAGGGGCCAAACATACTTGCTTGTGTCTGCGTACGATTTAATTTATATCAATGCAAAGGTTTGATTCTGTATCATTGTGATGTAGTCGTGTTTGAGTTTCTGTTCAAGGAGCTTTCCGAGGAAAGGCGCTTTGTCATTTTCCATTTTGTATTTGGTGTTATAAATCATCTTTTGACTGGTTTCTCCTTTGTGGTTCCTGTCTGAAATTTTAGTCCAATCATATACTTTAAGAATCATCTCAAAATGGTTTTCTTTATCCTCTGGAAATTCAATTCTTAGATCCCTCAAGGTCAGTAACGCAGTTAACCTATTAACAACCATCCTCTGACAAGAATCTGGAAATAGTTTGAGCTATTCCAACTTGACAGTATACAGGCTGATTTTATTTTGTATTTATTTTTAAAGCAGTTGGCAGAAGTCTGGAAAAAATAATGCATTAGTAAAAATGGTTCGCTGTAATTACACTTAACTCTTCTATAATTTTATCAGTGATTGCAGAAGAATCTGTCTATGATATTTTATTTATTTGGAAACCTAAGAAGACAATGTGGTGGATGTTTATTTTCTTACATTAGGAACTGACTCTCCATAACCCTACAGTTTGGATCCACTGAATTATTAAAATGGAGTGGAATTAAAACTTTTTTTCCTCTCTTACCACAATGTACATTTTCATCCAAATCATCCATTTTTCCTCATTCCTGTTCTTATTTTAAAGTTTTGTTTCCAGAAGAACAAGAAAGAAAATGGACATTTTTTTATCTATTTCTATACTTTAAAGATGAATATTTCTTTGTCACAGCTTTTCTTTTCTTTTCTTTCTGTAATGTCCTTTAAACATCATTAAACATTTGAAGATGGTGGATATGATTTGGAGAAAGAAGTTTGTTTAACCAAAAATTTTGGTTAAAATCTTTTGAAGTAAAGAAAAAAAATCTTTCAAAATGAGGCCTGAATTTTCTCTTGCTATGTAAGGAAATCCCTTATGATTCTGGCATCTGTGGAAGAGGAGGAAGCTACATAATACTGTTTTTAATAGATTTTGTCAGTACTTTGTCCTACTTTTCACATTTCCCCTTTTAGAAACACAGACCCAATGAGATTTTTATTATTATTTTTTTAGTTACTGCATGTAGTAAGCCCATATTGTTTTTCTGTTTATTTGTGGGTTGTTTTCATTTCCTCTCCAACTTCATCTCTTCAGGAAGTGAGAATAAAGGTCCAGTTCTATCCTATATTCTCCATATGATAAATCTGCAATGCACCTTACTGCGGTAGTCTGATCTAAGGAACAGCAGCTGCATTTCTGCAGCATTTTATCTCTGCAGAGCCTGCCAGAACACTGCCATTTCACACATCCAGCAGTACCCACACAGATGATTCCTTGGAGTGACAGGAGAAAGTCTAATAGCAAGTCTGCCCGTGGCAAACACGAGGTAGATACACAGGGACAGAGGTGGTGCAGACTCGTCTCCTTGTTCTTCACAGCTGATATTTACTCACTGCCTTGTGTGCCGTGTTTTCTGGTATGTCCCCCTACCCAAAGTTTCAACATGGCCACAAAATCTGAAGGAGTGGTTGCTCGGTACTGAAGAAATTCCTAGTCATTTAAAAAAAAAAAAAAAAAGTAGTATGTAGGCGTGTGGAAAGTGAGGATTCACATAGAATAGCCATTTTTCCAACACAGCCCAATAAAACAGTTTTGGTGGAACTACTGTATCTTTCACCAAAAAAAGAAAAAAAAAAAAAGCCTTACAAAAAACCCCACCAAAAATGCCCAATGCAACATACTTGATGCGTGATAATGCAGTTTTCTTTTAACCTAAAGTTGCAACAGCAATATTGGGTTTTCTACTTTTTTATATGATTAACAACCATGCTGCAATTTTCTTGTATAATTGGCATACTTAAGTGTATGATTTCCTCCAGGTTGAATGATTTGCATCATCCCTTCTTTTTTTTTGCTCACTGAATGCCTACTGTTACTAATACTAGAAGCTTGTACAGTCTAGACTATTTTTTGCTACTGTCATTTACTCTTTGTTCAGTTGATGAAAATAAGAGTGCTGTGCTCAAAATGAATATTTTCTCTTTGTTACCTGTTTAACAGCACTTAAGGTGTAGCAGGTTTTTTGCTGATACCCCTAATAGACTTCACACAGACCTACATAACACTGCTTTATGCCACATGTTGGTCTTTTTAATATAATTCACTATGTCAGTAGTCAAGGAAATATTTCTTAATGATAAACTTAGAAGTATAAGGAGTCTGAGGTTTGATGATGTTCCTAATACAGTTTCTTTTTCTTTCTTCATCATGTTGTCACCATTAGAATATTAAGCTTTGCGAGGAAGAGTTGTAGGATGGCACAAATCAGTTCTTTAAGATTTTGGATATGTAGGACCAAAATACTAAGACTGGCTGTAAGGTGGATGTGCTTTGTGAAAGGAATCTGTGTTGTAGAAAGGAATTCACTTGAAACCCTGAACTATTACATTCAAATTTATAACTTGCCCAGGTTTATTCTGAGAGTCCCTAGGACTGGATGCCACATGCTCACCAAAGCCACTCTATCAGCCCTCCTCTTCAGGAGAGAGAAAATATAACCAAAGGCTCATGGGTCAACATGAGAATAGGGAGAGATCACTCCACAATTACTGTCACAGGAAAAACAGACTCAACTTGGGGAAATTAGTTTATTATCAATAAAATCAGAGTAGGATAATGAGAAATAAAACCAAAATCTTGAAAATACCCTCCCACCACCCATCCCTTCTTCCCAGGCTCCACTTCACTCCTGAATGGCACTCAAACTGACACAGGGGGAATGGGAACGAGGGTTATGGTCAGTTCATCACATGTTGTCTCAACCACTCCTTCCTCCTCAGGGGAAGGACTCCTCACACTCTTCCCCTTCTTCAGTGTGGGATCCCTGCCATGGTAGACAGTCCTCCATGAACTTCTCCAATGCAAGTCCTTCCCACAGACTGTAGTTCTTCATGAACTGCTCCAGTGTGGGGGTCCCTTCCTTGGGGTATAGTCCTTCAGAAATAGGCTGCGCAAATGCATCATAAGTTCTGCCTACAAACCTGCTCCAGCATGGTATCCTCTCTCCATGAGACTACAGGTCCTGCCAGGAGCTTGCTCCAGCACAGGCTTCCCACTGGGTCACAGCCTCCTTTGGGCACCCATCTGCTACAGTGTGGGGTCCTCCACAGGCTTCAGGTGGACATCTGCTCCACTATTAACCTCCATGTGCTACAAGCAGGGGAATCTTTGCTTCAGCACCAGGAGCACCGCTGCCTCCTTCTTGGCCTCTCACATATTCTCACTCCTCTCTCTGGCTGCAGTTGCTGTTGTGAGGCACTTTTTCTATTTCTTAAATATGTTATCCCAGAGGTGTTACCACCAGCGTTGATGGGCTCGGCCTTGGCCAGTGGTGGGTCTGTCTTGCCAGTTTGCATTTGCTTTGTTGGACATAGGGGAAACTTCTAGCAGCTTCTCACAGAAGCCACACCTGTAGCCCTGCCCACCCTCCTTCCCTGCTACCAAAACCTTGCCATGCAAACCCAATCAAAACGTGCCATTCAGCCTAAGGGTTGGGATGCAGTGCTATATTTTGATATAATGTCTGAGCACTAGTTAAGGGACACCTACTATTGAATTCTGAAAGTATTTATAATGGTACTGTTAGAAATGCAATTTTTCTACTTTCTAATTTGCTTGGAATGGTATTGTCTGAAAACAGTCATCAACAGATTAAGGTTGTCCTTAATTTAGTCTTTAAAATTAAGTATCTAGAGTCTTGGGTAACAGCTTATACTTCAGATGGTGTTTGTGACAGTGGGAGGAGGTAAACTAAAGTCAGTATAAGTAGAACCAAGTCAAAAAGTTGCACACATTTTGTTATAGGTTAAAGCCTGTTGAAAGGATAGCTGGGGACAGAGGAAAAAGAAAAGATCAACAGGCAGGGAAACAGTGGAAGAGACAGGACTAGGCTGAAGAATGGTATTTGGAATGGAAGCAAAGTAGCTGAGAAGATGACATAAGTCTGCCGATTATTTTCAGCGCTGATACCACAGAACATTATGGCATTTACTGGTGTATATAACAAAATTATTTGTGTTTCTCCTCCTGCAAATGTACCATCCTAGTGAATTGTCCACATGAATGTTTCAGCTAGCTGAACGTAATTCAGTAAACTGTCAGTGAGAAATGCACCTTTCATTAAAACAAGAAGGCGAAACATTGCAAATTCATTTCATTTTTCTGCTGCCTGAAGTATTTCTTTAATTCAGGGCAATTATCTTGGGTATGGGAAGGGGAAATGCCCTAATAGATGTTTTCTGGTCTGTTCTAATATATTTTTGTTTTTGCTTTTTAATCATAGGTTTCCGTGCTCGAGAGGCAGATATTTGACTTCCTTGGTTATCAGTGGGCACCCATCCTGGCTAATTTTATACACATTATTATAGTCATACTTGGCTTATTTGGAACCATCCAGTATAGACCTCGTTACATAACAGGAGTAAGTATTTAACTTTATTCACTTATTCTGATGTGTATTTAAAAAAAAAAAAAAGGTAAAAACAAACAAACAAAAACCCCAAAATGCTATTTCAAACTCTATTGCTTATAAATCAAATACAAATCTTATCTTGGTTTAACTTTTTTTCTGTAATAGTATATATTGACTTATACTTTTGAGACACCTGCAATAGTTAAGTAGTAATAACTACAAAAGTTGAAAGTCAATATGATCACAATCTACGTGAAAATACGAACTTTCAGGAAGTGAAGTCAGTTTAAAGAGTAATAACATCCTCGGAACTACAGGGTTTTAGAGCTAGACTAAATGATATATGATATATGATATATGATATATGATATATGACATATGATATATGCCATAACTTTCCTAGATACACTGGACCTCCCCAACAGATCCATGATTTGTTATAGCTACTCCTTATTGGCATTAACCATTGTTGCTGAAATGCCTTTCTGCTACATGTATCACTCCTGCAAATTAGAGTCTAAGTTGAAAATTAAGTATGAGAATAGGGTAAGAAATACAGTTTTGACGATTATGGACTGAGGACTTCAGAATAAAAGTAAGGATTTGCAGCTTTATGTTTTCAATCCATTTCTCTTCTTGATTCAGCTACATCTTGTACACAAACTGATGTTACTGTACTCTCTGCTACAATACAGTATTAATGAAATACTCATTTCATACACTGCATTCATTTTTTTCCCCATTTGTAGGTCTATAAAAACAGAATTACACATCTGAAAGCTATCAGTCAGAACACCTTTTTTTAGAAATAGATTTGCATAACAATATTTCTACCAAAATTGACTGTTAATTCACTTAAGGCCTGTATACTTTTCAGAGACAGACAGCAGTTGAAAAGATTTGACTGTACATAACCATATTTCATGTCAAATGAAAGTAACTTAACTGAACCTGTACCCACTTCTGCAAAGTTTGTTTCTTATACTATTACTTCATATACCAGTGATCACTCAGAAGACAAAAAGGTTTTGTTTATACCCTTTTGATGACAGCTGTATTGCACTATCATAATGCTAATAGTAATACATTAACATTTCTGTCTGTGTTTCTATCTCTGTGATTTCCTTTATGCAGAAAAAGTGTAATGTCTTCATGCATGCACACAATTTAATATATTCCAAAACATACATTATCAGCACTGAAAAATATAATGCAAATCTTAAATATTTAGAGTGCTTCCCTCAAATCACAACTCTGGGAGTTGCATGAATGTGAACTGGAGTTTTATTCTTCCATTTCTATTGTTTTGAACAGTGAAAAAGGCTTGAAAAAAAATTAATCAATCCAAGCATTAGTTAAATAAAAAGAGTAAAAAGTTCCATCCCAAGCCATAAAAACGAGCATGTACATAAAATGCTTATTAGAGCTAAACAAAAAAGCTAGATTTAAATGGGCTTTTCAATAGGAGTACAGAAAATTACCTGCTATGATGATGAGTGCATTGTGAATGGAAAGGAATACCAGCCTTATAAATAGATGCCATTCACATGAGTTTCTGGATGATACTGTTTGTGCTACACCATCCTACTAATTTTCACACATATCTTTTCTTAAAGATCCCCCTCACCCTCAATATAGAGCCCATCTGGCTTTGTGAGTCTGCCTCCCAGCATCCTCTCGTTGAATTGGATAGAACCAATCTAAGATTAAATTGTCTTGCTCCGATTTCATAATACACATCTGAATCTACCTTCTATTGCAGACTACTTAGATGAGGAAACAATGATGAAATTGTCATCCTTCATTTAGTTGGATCAACAGGGGCGTGCTATGATTTTTTTTCTTTTCTACTGCTTCTGGTTTTGGAGAGTATCTAAAGTCAAGATGGGGGAAATGGTACTGGTCATTGGAGGGAAAAATAAGGGAAATGCATCCTTTTCTTCATCTCTGCTGGGCCCAGAATAGGCACCTTGCTGAAGCTAGGCAAATCTCAGTGGTGCCATCTGACATGAGGAGTAAAGTTATGAGTTCAAAGGCAAGAAGAACCTATAAGCCTGCAAGCTTGTAGCTATGAGATTTACAGGTGAGTGGATATAAAAACTCAGACTTCCAAAGATTCTGCAAGGGTCAATCTATCTTGAGTGGACCCTATAGGATCCTTAATCCACAGTCGCATTAGTACCTCAAGTATAGCTTGCTTCAACAAGACTACAATAAATTTTCTTTTTACTGTGCGTGCTTCATAAAGGATATCACAAAAAATGTTTTCCAAAGGTTGTGAATTATAGGTTAAAGAGAGCAGGGAGATTTTAAGGTGGGACTTAAAGAAATGATTCAGTGGCTTAGGGGGAAGAGGAATTTTTAGAAAGATGGAACACCAAAAGTGAGAGTTTGTCCTTGAACTCACAAGAGTCGCAGGGAAGTTTAGAAGTGGGTGAGGGGAATGGATGACTTTGTGGTTTCAGGCCTTGGAAAATAATTCAAATTACATGGGATGCAGGAGTTGCAGTGGACAACGAGGACAGGAAATTGAAGTCTAATATTACCAGAGGGGTTAATCTTAATACAGTTGCAGTAAAATCACATTCATTTTTGCTTGTAAACCTAAATCATTAACCAATAAAGAAGCAATTGATGCAGGAGGTGAAACATCTGTTCTGAGGGTGGGAATGAGTGTCTGTTCAAAGATGTCTTTTCAAAGGATAATAATTAAGCCATTTTTTGTGAAAACAATAATGATAAAAGGACTGCTTAACAGCACTATGCTGAAACAGAGAATAAGGATTTCAGTAGGAACAAAGGTTAGCCAGCATAATGACTGAGACATAAATGTGGTTTTTAGCAGTGCTGTCATAGGTTCCATCAATGCAAATGCCTGAGAGGTAATATCAATGCAAATTACTAAGTGTTCTGGAAAGAAACAGTGCTCTTCACCTGGGTAGGGCTGGGTTTCTCCCTGTTTGGTCCATAAAGGAATTCCAGCTGTGCTGATACGCTCAGCACGTATTCCTCACTCTACTATGGATAATTAGTCGCCTGACTAGCCTAGTGACTTTATACAATGTAGTAACTGCACCAGGGGACAAGGGAAGAGCTATGAATGTAATCAATCTAGACTTCTGTGACGCCTTTGATATGGTCACCCACAGCATTCTGGCCATTAAATTGGAGAGATATGGTCTTGACAGATGGACTATTGGATAGAGAAGCAGCAGCTCGATGACCACATACAATGAGTTATACTCAATGGCTCAATGTCTAAGTGAAAACCAATAACAAGTGGTGTCCCTCAAGGATACATTCAGGGACAAATATTATTTAATATCTTCATCAAGGATGTAGACAGTGGGATTGAGTGCACCTTCAGTAAGTTTACTGACAACACCAAGCTGAGTGGTGTAGTTGATTCACTGGAGGGAAGGAATGCCATCCAGAGAGACCTTGGCAGCCTTGAGGACTCGGCCCATATGAACATCATGTAGTTCAAAAAGGCTGAGTACAATGTCCTATACCTGGGCTGGGACAATCCCTGAAGCCAATACAGTCCAGGGGATGAAGTGACTGAGGTTAGCCCTGCTAAGAAGGTTTTGGGGATACTGGTGGATGAAAAATTGGACATAAACCAGAAATTTGTGCTCACAGCTAACTGTATTCTGGGCCGCATCAAAAGAAGTGTGGCCAATTCATCAATAGAGGTGATTCTGGGCCTCTACCCAACTCTCCTGAGACCCCACTTGGAGTACTGTCCACCTTTGGGGCCCACAGTAAAAGAAAGATATGGATCAGTTAGAGGAAATCCAGAGGAGGACCATGAAAACTATCAGAGGGCTGAAGCACCTCTCCTGTGAAAGCAGGCTGAGAGAGTTGGGGTTGTTCAGCCTGGAGAAGTGAAGGTTCCAGGGAGACCTTATTATGGTCTTCCAGTATTTAAAGAGGGCTTATAAGAAAGGTGGCGAAAAACTCTTTACTAGGGCTTGTAGCGTTTAAATTAAAATAGGTTAGGTTTAGATTGAACATAAGGAAGAAAATTTTTACAATGAGGGTGATGAGACAGTGGAACAGGTTGTCAGAGAAGTTGTGAATGCCCCATCCTTGGAAGTTTTCAAGGTCAAGTTGGACAGGTCCTTGAGAAATCTAATCTGGTGAAAAATATCCCTGCCCAGGACAGGGGCAGAAAGAACAAACCGTCTGTGATTCCATGAAAGAAAAAGGGTAAAGAAATGCAACCAAATGAATGGATGTTTTCTGGTTCCTGCATTATGGAAAAACTCAGTAATGTTGTTCTACAGTTCTCTTAACATTTCTAGAAATCGTTCTCAGAATATAAGGACATAAAGTTCCAATTGAATGTCATTCTCTTCTCTAAACGGAAGAATCCACCTGACAGGTGAAGCCTACCTTATGGCTCCCGAGGGCTACAGAGGCAGCACTGTAAAATTAAGTACTTTGTTTCTTCACTGCCATGGGAAGAAGATAAAGAAATTTCTAGTGGAGCTTGACAGTGACATAAACAGAGAAAAAGTTTGAAGTGAATTATGCAATATAAGAGTTTGGGGAAAATCATGTCTAGAGATAAATTCTGCTGTAATTTCCACTGCTTATGTGTACCATCTAGACCTGTTATATTTACTCCTTCTAGAATTAGTTCCACAAAGAGAGGATTTTTTTATAGGTTTATAGTTCTATAGGTTTTATTGAGCAGTCTTACAGGCAAAGCAAGAGTGATAAGGAAGTGAAAAAGCATTTGCACTGAAGAAAAAATTCTCCTGCCTTGAGCATAAATTGAAGATCCAATACAAAGAGAGAGAAAACTCTTACTCCAGAAGGAATTACCTTGTTTCAAACCTGCGATTGTAGGAGATGGTAAAACTTGTTTTCTCATAAGTAATTAATTGCACAGTTCAAGTGGACTTTGATCATGTGTGAAGCAAAATTATGCAGTGGACAACATGTTACTACCATTTTCCCAGGGATTAATTTATCCTTTTCTAGTACTTACTCCTTTTAATCTTTATAGTAACACACCCTAATAATAGTGAACGTAATAGGGATTTGTCCAGACCACAATAGGCTAGCAGAAGAGAACAAGGATCTCAGTTTGACATAAAGCAAATTTGCAACCTTTAAGAGCAAAAAGAATCTTGTACAGGGTAATACCTGGTCACATTAAGTCTGGGAGGAAAGGATGGATTATTACTGGTACGTTACTTAACATGTAATTGCTGATATATATTAAAAAAGAGAAAGAGGCAATTACCTTATGTCTGAGCTTCTTACAGCATCATCAGTCTGCCAAACCATTAGGCCCCAGAGAGTATAACTGAGTTAATCTCTGTCTTTTTAAAGACTAGACTTTCTCAATGGCTTCAACATCCCTACTGGGATATACTTAATGCCTTTTGTGACAAGTAGCCCTGAGTCTACCAGATCTGGTTTGGTGTATTTCAGTTGTATATCGCAATTTAGTATCTTCCATGTTTTTTAAATGTTTAAAGTAATACATGAAAGTGTGCAGCAGTTCACCTCTCATATGTACATACTATCAAACATCATTAATCATGCCATAGAAAACTATAAAGCCAAGAACAGCAGGGATTCTGCAGTTCTAGCGCCATCAAATAATTCAGTTTTCATCGTACTTGTACTTAGGTGATGATTTACTGTGTTGCGACTAAAATATAGACAATTATTTATAGAAGGAGGCACGTAGTCATGCAAACTGCTTCTATGCTTTACACAACTTTTTAGAGCAAATGATAATTTGAAGACATAAGCAGTAATCTTCTGCATAATCATTTTTTGAGCTAATGCCCAATAATACTATAAGTACAATTAAGTAAATAAAGACCTTGAACATTTTAGTAGCAGCTTTGTCTGTTGGCTGTCACAGGAGTCTGTGAATCAGGATACTGATTCTGTCTCAAAATGTGCCATTGGCAAGATGTTTTGTTTGCTAACATGTCGTTCAGGCACATATAATGATATTCCTCAGTTTGTTCCTTGATTCAGTAGTTTGCCATGGATAAAAATGAATATGAATGTTTATTCTGTAGTTTGTATCTATGCTTTTTCAATGTATTCAGTTACTGAATGCAATATTGCTAATACTCAACATAGATTTCTGGTAATTTCAATTGTAAATCAACCAACAAAATAGCTATATAAATAAACAGATATTATATCTACTTATGTCTTGAAGAAGACTAACCTCTTAAGCGTGCATTTCTCGCACAAATATTTGAAAAGGCAGAATTTATCTTCTGCAAATATCACTAATACAAGCAATAGAATTATTAGAGTTATTATTTTTTAGGAGATTCTGACACTATATTTACTAAAATATTTGCTGAATGTGAACCATGAAGCAAGCTGAAGTAAATCCACTTAAAATTGGAAATTGTACTTGTATGAAACATCTTTCACTATCTGTGATATTCTCAGTGTAAAATTTCCAGGATCAGTTGGTTTCAGTCATGTTGAAAATGCCATGATGCGAGTTGGTTTGTGTTTCAGTACTTACAGGCCAGATCAAAACCAGGAAGTGTGTCACCACAGAGGTTGTGTTTCCATGTCAGTAGAAAAATCTGTGTCAGTAAAAACTTAAGTAAAGGCTCAAAGGTCAGAGGTAATCCAAATGTATATATATCTACTGGAAAAGTTAGAACAAAAAAGAGATTTGTCTCAAATGACAAATGTTAAAAGATAATGTTGACAGAATAGTCATTTCCCCAAATAGTAGAATTCCAGAAATTAAGCATTATATAATGACTGTGTGCCTTAAACAGGGAGGACAGAATAGCTATTTTATTTGGGAAGTGCATGTGTATAAAGAAGTTTTTACACTCAGGAAAGGAATAACAGAGGTACTTTTCCAGTAGTTTCAAGTCACAGCAATATAAGCACACTGCCAATATACTTTCAATCAGAAAGATAAAAAAGATTATTGAATACAAACTACAGAAAATGGAGATGATAGCACAAAGTGGTTGTTGTCGAAATCTCTGTCCAAACCTAAATAGAGCAAATGCTCAGTAAGGCCAAACAAGATAGTTCCTCAATGCTTACTCATTTCTTCTTGGGACTCGATTAAAAATTAGTAGCATAAAAAGTTTGCCTTCAGTTGAAAGTAAATCAGACGAGTTTGATCGTCAAATAATAGTGACTGATATTAGTGGTCACTATGCCTCATAAAATATCAAAAACCAAACATTTATTACTAATCCTCATGTTGGTGAGAAAAAAGAGAGTAAAATCTTGATCAGAGTTTAGGATCCCCAGAGACACAAATTAAAAAGGAGACGAAAGGAGAAATAAAACACTTATATGGCTACTTAGTAGAGATGGTTAACTCAAATAAACAACTATGTGAGAGTTTATCTAATGAAGTAAATTTTTAAAAAAATACTAAAATTAGAATACAACACAGAATTGTAGAGAGCTAAGAAAAACCTTTGAAAAGCAAATTGTATGACCAAGAATATGATGACAAACAAAAAGTAAGGAATAAAAATAGAAAACCTAAAAGAGCACTAGGAAGCCTTCAAAATTAGTATTGCAGAACCATTTTTGGGACACTTTGGTAAAGCTCCTAATCATAACATAAATTAAGACTATTACAGTGCTGGACAATCCATGTCGACCCTGAATTAACTGCAAGTTTCATTCATGGTTTCATTTTCATTATGCCAGATAAATCGATATGAAATGAAGCACTGGTATTTTATGGTATAGTAATTACTACATAGCGACGTTTTCATTAAATGCTTTCCATGCCATGAATAGCAACCTGAATTCTCCTTAGCTCTTTCCATGATAAGTGTTCAATATCATTAACATTCTTTTCATTACAGAACGTATAGTAAATAGTTTGGTTGAGGGATGCTTGCTGTTTGTCAAAGCACACCTTCCTAAAAAGGTCCTCTGTCCTGGTCAACTTTTCAGTTATCCTCAGTCAGATCTCATTGATGTTTTCTGAAATATCTCCATGTTTGGAAGTACCTGGAGCAAGAGCGTGTTATAACAACTTTTTATCTTAAAAAATCTCATAAATGATTACTGATAAAAGTTTGGAGGTCACAGAAGAGTAGTGTTTGGGATTCTTTTTATACTCTGTCCTTTCACTACTGGATGCTACCTCCATAAGAATGATCTTTGTAAACTTTGTTAACTGCTATTTTATTGGAGAGTTTTGTTGACTTCTGGCAGATGCTGTGGAAAATCAGTAGGGATGTAAGTAGAAGACTGCCCTTTGGACTTTAAACAACATTTGCTGAAAGGGATTTCAATTCATGGGGAGGTATGCTGTTTAATAGAGTGTTTTTGCTACTGTTCTGGTAAAAGATTAGATTTTATTATGTTGTGGAATTAAATGTGCTTTCATATATATTTAAAAGGACAAGCTCAGCAGTTTACTTTTGAAACTGAATCTAGCCTACTTTATGGTAGGGCTGGGAACGTGAAGGCGGTAAAAGTTAGTGAATAGCTAGCTGGTCAGTGTCATAGCAGTAGGGGTTCAACTAATATAAAATTTTATTCTACTGTTCTGCACACATCCACAATTTGAACAAAGAAAAGTTTACATAATCCAATGGTAAAACATCATTCTTTCTTTATGCTTATAGTTTAGTTTATTGATGGAATATTAAATATCAACTATCAGTTTAAAACAGAGGGTCTGCTTTTGTACCTGATAGTCAGTCCAAAAAGCTAGTCTGGGCTTCAATTATACTGGGCCTCTGATTTTGACTTCTCCTTTTAGAAAATTCTGATAACTTGTAAGAGATCTCAACAGATCTTAAATTCTTCAGCCCTGGAGATTCAGCTAAGCCTTGAGCAAATATGTCGGAGAATCACTTCCAGTATAATATTATACAGAGTGAATCTGTCTTGACTGTGTGGAAGTAGATGAAATAAGGTTGCCTACAGTAAATTTCTGTGGCATTTTCTGTCTTTTTTGGCTATTGACTTTAAAATTTTCATACTATTTAGAATAAAGACCTCACAAAGGAATATTTTTTTTTCATAGAAATTTTCTAAGTTTCACTACTTTCATCTGCTCTCTTCAATGGAACATACTTAGGTTTGAGGTATTGAGGTGCAAAAGGGTTAATCTAAAGGAAATTACTAAAAGGAAATTTCTTCTGTGTTCAGAAAGCCTGACCTAACTTTTTCTTAAGAAAGTGTAAAATATTTTTTCAAGTGCAAAGAGTACCCAGATATTTAGTCAGCCAGCTATAAGGATGCACACTGGAAAAAATCCCAACCCTATTGATCAGACAACTAGACAAGACATAAAAAGGAGATGATCCCAGTTAAGAGATCCAAAGTCTCTGATTCCACTAAGTTTTGTACCAGACGTTACTTTTTCAGAAGTCCCCTACTGTCAGTCCCCTACTAAAGAGAAAAAGTGTACCATCCTTATGGATTTTCATTGTAGATAACTGAATGAGAAGCTGTCAGACCCCAAGAGGCCTTTTAAACTGTAGACATTTTGAAAACACAATAATTCTTCTCACTTATTTGAGCATGGAATCTATTAGGTTCTTGCAACCACAGAATCTTGAAAATTAATTTGGGAAGCTTTCAGAAAATATGGTGAAAAACACCCTGGGCAATACTCCAGGGCAGAGTTTATTCAACAGCAGTTCTGCTTGAAGTTTTGTTTTCTTTTAGATTGAGATGGATTTTCATTAATTTTCAGAGTGTTTTTTTAAGTTTTCTATTATAACAAATACTTTGAAAGATAGTTAATATTATTTTTAAAAACTATATATATGTGAGTGTATATATATTTATATATTAGAAGATGGAAGATTATAATTTGCATCATATAAGGAAGTATATCATTGATTTCCAGGAATTTTTATCCAGAACCTGTTCGGTGCATGAAGCTGTCTGATATTTTTAATTTAAATCCTTAATTATTAGTTTCATAGCAGGTCTAACTGGTGTAGAATTCAGCTACATTCATTCTCTCCTAATGCTGTGATCCCCTTTCAATGAATCGTATTCACATTTAAAAAGTAGCCATTCAGAATGTCTGTCCCTCATCCATTCCACAGAAGGGGAAGATGGCTTTCCAGGGGTTTCCATGTAGAATTGCTAATAACATATAACGAATATGATATTTTCATTCAGACCAGAGGGCTCCCTAACAGAATCCCTGGATAGGTGCCAAAACATGAAGTTCCGCTACATTTCATTTTCTCTTTTTTTAGAATAGATCCTCCAGTTTGTCGCTATAATGATGAGTGGGTTTTGTTCTGCAGGATTTTTGTGGGTTTTTTTAAGGTTTGTGGGGGTTTTTTTGTTGTTCTGTTTTTTTTTTTTTAAGATCAAGAAACGCTTTGTGTTAAATAATGTCTAATTGGCACTTTGTAGTTTGAAATACTATAAAAAGCATTGAGAATCAACCACTTAGCTGATGGTGTCTTTAACAGATACTCAAAGGAAGAGATTAGAGACAAAATCCATGGGTTTTGCTACAGCTACCTAAACTTGCAGTTGAAAGCATTAAAATTCTCTCAAACACCCAATAACTCTGGCCAGCTAGAGATAATTAAAAATCAAGCAAGGCTAAGGTAATCTTTCCACTGCTCTGAGATGACCTCTGTAGTTGAGTGCCAAATATTTCTCTTTATCTAGAGTAAATAGATTTCCTTATATTTCCTACATGCCTGTTACTATGCATTTCCACATTGTTTTTTTAGTATTTTTTCTGTCTATCATATATCAATTGCTGCTGACATTCATTTGTCTAAGAGGTTATGTATCTGTCTTTTTATCTTGTATGTGTTTATAGCATGCATTCATGGAGTATCTGTCCACCTCAGAGATTCTAATGTCTTTGTCCTTTAGTCACAGCCCTGAAGTAGGAAAGTACTTCTCCTACTGCTTTACCAAGTGAGAACACTAAAGAACTGGGACATTTTCTCAGTACCACAGCAAAGGCTGTGGCAGATGAACACATTAATCCATTTTTCTCAAGTTACAAGCCAATGCTTTATCCACTGCATCCTGCAGACTCCCAGTTCTCTGTATAGTCTACGAATAAAGATTGGGACCACAACTACTTAACAGTTTGGAATACTTCTCCAAGAAAAAAGTATAATAAAACTGTCTTTGGACAGTATCTCTCTCACCAAGGGAAAAGTCTGCTGATGCCTCAAGCTGTCTTTATGATAACTGTTTTGTCAGACTCAGTTGCTGTTACGATGGCGGCTGGGATCCATAGTTCCACTCCTTCCAGGAAGAGATTAATACATTTTAATTAACAGTTTATACCACAATGAGATAAGCATTAGAAAATAACAGAAGACGTCGCATCTGGTCCCAACTACCTATACAACTCTCACATTCCTCTGCTCTTCCGTCTTCTTGAAACAGGCCGCAGGTTCAGAGCTTGTTCTGGAATACAGCCACGTAACAACGGCTCTGCTGCCCCTCCTTTTACTCTTCCAGCTCCTCCTGAACTCCTGTCTATGTCTTCCTCTATTCCCTTCGCTTTAATTCAGCCACTGATCTCTGCACATATATTTAAAATGTCATTGTGCTAAAACTAAGCTGTCCCATTTTATATTTAATGAGTCTGAATAACCGTACTTACCAATATGTTTTGCTGAAACCTGGGTCTTATTTTGGTCAGCTGATTAAAATTTAGGTCATTCAAGTTAAGCCACCTTTAGTCATGGTTGCTTTATATCTCTGCACAGGATGATCTGCCAGTACCTGTAGTCCATTCTTAACTTTTCTTCCAGGAGGTTTTGTTTAGGCAGTGTGACTGGTTCTCTTCTTTTATGAGTTTCATTGTCATCCTGAGGTTACACTTCAGGAAAGGTGCATTGAGGATCACACAGAGCTATACTATTTTATTCATTTACAAATCACCATTTCCAATTTTGAGAGAAGTTGGAGATTATTTTCTTCAGTCATACTACAGAACTTTCAGTAAATCTTTTCTTGTCACAAATCTCCATCTCAAAACTTCAGACATGTTTCTTACTTCCCATCTGTAATTATCTTTTTTATTTTTTTTTTATGTTTTCATTATGGTTTTCAACTCCTGAAGCTCTGCAAGAAAAAGGGCACACTCCTTTTTTCAAGCTTTACTTGTTGCTATGAGTACCATTAGCAATGAGGATGCATTTTCTAAATGACACTGATAAGGCAAGATAGACAATGAGTAAAGCTGTAAAATGCTCTATTAAACATGTTCCAAAAGTTCCATTGCTCCCTATTTCTATAATTTAGCTGTCAAAGGCACTATTTATTTTCAGTTTGGTTTTATGGTCTATTGTGTATATTTGGGCATAAAGGTTAGTGCTACATGCATTCATGTTAGATAAAGTTACATATAAACAATAAATAAATTAAAAATAATAAAGATCATAGTGAGTCAGCATTTTGTGTGCTGTAAGCTCAGCAGATATGATTTGAATTACAAATGCCTCCTAGAACAGAATTTTGCATATCAATATAAATTTTACTTCTAAGCAAGTCTAGTGCAGTAACATTGTAGTTTTACCAGTAAACACTATGATTCCCTCTGTACCAGTTTGAGCTACCAATGGTGCTGCTGTTTGGTTTGTTCCCTGTCTGCATTTCTTCCAATATCTCCAATTGTACTGTTCCTTAAATTTATTTATTTATTATATGAAGCTGATTTCAGTATCAATTTTGGGGGAGTACAGACATTACCAATTTTGGTTTTTATGCTGCTTTATTCAGCCAATAACCACTTAAAGATTCTGTGGTGCTTCTGCTCTGAGACCAATGAGTGTTTTGTTTGCTTTTGTTTATGGGTCAGAAAAATGTTGCTGTGCTGGGTTGACTGTACAGCCAGAAAAATACAGCATATATTAGAAATAGCTACAGAGTCCGAGGTATTTAAATTACCACATGAGACTAGGTATTGGTCCTTGGATAAAATTTTTTGTTAAAGGATAGGATTCTGTAACTAATCTATAAACAAGCACAACTATTGCAGCCATATTTCCTTTCTTAAATGTTTTGAGTTACTCACAGCCTGTGGAGTTGGGCACTCTGCATATCTCACCTTAATTACATATCTGCCTACAAGTTCCTGTTTGAAATTTACTGAGTTAGCTTTTTTACTAGCAGCTATGTTTTGGTAGTGCAGTGGTGTTGGTGATTTTTTTGTGTGTTATAAAGGGTACAGTTCCAGGGTTGTATACTAATTACTACTAGTTAAGCCAATTTTGGATTTTGTCTTAATGTGCTGTATTCTGTAAAAAATTTAGATTCAATTCTGTCCTGGGAGACTTACCCTTGCAATAAATTTAATTACTAGCAATATTAGTGGTGTTGCCTGCATGTCTTTGGTTGATTGACAGTGCTTTGCCCTCATAAAGATGTCATTGTTAAATTCGCATAAGTGTAGAGACAGCGTGAATAAGCAGCCTTTTGTGATACATGTCTGTTTCTAAGATACGTCGCTCTTTCTGTGTCAGAAGTCTCTTTGAGATTACTTTTTTGACACTGACTTCTTACCATTTGATACTCTAGCATAACTGATTCTAAAAGATATGCAGTTTAATTTATGTCGACAAAGAGTCTGAACATGAGCATTGGTTACCAGTTTACATTTCAGCTCAGACACAGCTAAAACTACAAATAAACAAAACTGCATATATTGTTCAGAGCCCCAAACCTGATATTTAGGTTTATTCAAGGTACTGCACAGGAGTTACATTTACCACAGAAATTCACGATTCAACATTTTAGTTTAGTGGGTGCAATCTCTAATCAGAGTGCAAAAATGTATAATGAAAAAAAAATATGCAAAATGGAAAGAAAAAACAGTCCACTCTGAACTTACAGAAAATTACAGGATAAAAAAAAAGATCCACATGTTTTTGACTAAGAAGCCTCAAAAAGGCAAGCCTAAGAAAAGGCATACAGTGTACACAACTGTAAATAAAAAACGTCAGCCTGGAGAATTCATCCATAAAAATGCAGTAGCCATGCTACTGGTTAAGAAAAATTGTTAATATATGAATGTTAAATACATATATTTAATTTTTGTGTCTTAAGCCTGGTGTGAAAAGTAATAATGTAAGCTGGAAGGTATAGTAAGTTAAATGACTCCAATGTCTAATGCACAGCCAGTGTTAGCCTTTTCCAACTTGAAGAAAAAGTCTTTATGTTAGATGACATAAAAACTAGCAAAACAGTCATGAAATGAGGTAAAGAAGTCTTAAATCCTTATATGCTGTTATTTGTACTCCATCGCACTTTAAAAGATGTGTTTGCATAGCAGGAGATTCCTGTCCCGACCACATCACCGAGGGTCTGCAGGAGCTACAGAGATCTGATTAAGACAGGGTAGAGTTGCATATGTTCATGCATGACAATGACTAGAGACTTTAAATACGATTTTGCCTTCTACATAAGACTTGTCTTCATTCCACTGGAGGGAGAGAAGATGGGACACTCGGATTTACCTCTTTCAGCCATCTGGGAAACAGAGGTGCCAAGTGTGTGCTGGCAACATTGAAATCAATGAGAATTGGTTTATTGTCTTCAGAGAAGTTAGGTTTTTCTCTCTGTGTGTCACCAGAGTGATCCTGACCTCCAGCTGGCGCTAACACCCCTACTCTGCTGGTACCAGGTATCCACATTCCCCCTGGCCATTGCTCAGGGGCTACGTAGGCACAATGCAGTCATTGCACTTACACAATGGTGTAAGTCCTTCTCTAAAGCACATAGGCTTTCACGCAAGAAGCACACTGAAAAAAACATAAGCTTGCTATGGAGTTACTCAAGGAGAACCTTTCTTTTCCTTAAAATTTTCAGTTGCACTAGTATGCATTGTGAAAATGTCATATGGACAGGATATTATTTCAATTATCTGAATTGCTGAATGAACCTGTATAGATAAGTCAACCAACCTAACAAGCATAGCTTGAAAAACTAGAAATATCCAGTCTTCAAAATTATTCCTTTTCATAAGTTCCCAATTGGAAAAATATTTATCTATGTGTTTTAAAAAGTCATTCTTATCCAACTTAATTTGTTTATACCGTTTGTGACTGTCTTCAAAGAGATCAGTTGGTTAAGATATTCAATATAATAGGGTTTTCCACTGTTCCTTCTTCAGCTCGATACGAAGAGATGGCTGTTTTTGACATCTATAAAAATGGACAGGCAAATACTGCAATAATAGAAAGCACAAACTAACCAACTGAAAAATGGTTGGAATAATTGTGGGATCAGTGAACAGTTCATAACTTCTTAATAGTATTTAAGTGATCTTTCAGAAAAAGAAGCTAAACTTGTAAGGAATTTACACTGTAGTCAAAGTAAAACAGTAGAAGAAAATAATAAGGCTAACACAGATTATATATTTCAGCTGTACGTTTCCAGGAGAATAGAAAAGAATAGAATCATAAAGATGAAATTAAGAAAATCTTGGTAGAGATGAAGAACTTCAAACTCGGTCACTTGTATATGTTATTTTCTGCAAAGTCTATGAATATTTTCCAAAATTATTTAATGTTATCAGCAGTTATTTCTTTTCTCTGTAGGAGGTCTATCGAAACTTGTGCCTCATCATTTCAAAATAATGAGATTCAAAGAAATGTTAGAGTAAAATTTTCTTGTCTTCAAAGCAAACAAAAAAAACACAGACTTAATCACACTGTATTTTTCTTGGCCTTGCTTCTCAGTGGAAAACCTTCATTTGGTAATTACAAACCTTGGTGAATACTCTCTCCTTTCTATTTGTATCACTTGTGTCCCTGTATTAGATCTTGTGTTTCTTAACGTATGCAATGTTTGGATGATAATTAGACACTCTGCCATCTCTGGGCTCCTGGGCTTAGCTGCGGTGCAAATTCTGTGCTCAGTTCCCCTTCTCAAAAATGGAATCTGCACAGTCCTGCTGCTTATGGCCTCATGTTCTAGTTAAACTGTCTGTAAAAACTATCCCTCCAAGGTTCAACACTGAGAGCTTTTTGTGTCATTTCAGTTTTTCTAAGTTCCTTTTAATCCTCTTATCAGCCTTAATATCTCCGTCTGTCATTCTTACTGGATCTAAAAGGCTAAACAGGTCCCTAGCAAAAAGAAAAGCAATTTTTCAACATCCTTCCCCATTTTCCCTTATTATATTTTGGGAAATTCAAGTTTTTATTCACTAAAAAAAATAAATAATGGGATAGCCAATTTATTTTTTTATTTTTGTTTTAGGTTGTCTGTCTCCTTGGCATGATTACCACTTCCTAAGGCTAGGTTATACCCTGCTAATTTGCTTCAAGCCCTGTTTAGGTAGGGTGTGCATGTTGAACTTGACTGATTCTAGTTCCTCATCTCAATATAGTCTTATACATACTCCAGACAAACCACCAGACTCCCTAAGTTTCACATATACATATTCCTCAAACCATTAAAACCGTGTTGATGAGAAGAGCTGCAAAATAATGGCTTAGGGATGAGTGATCTACAGTGCTCCAGTCACAGACTCCCAGGGAGTTGAGATTACATTAAAGAACAGTATGTTGGACTGACACTATTTTTAAATGAGTTGCCTAATAGCACCTAAGTATTTTCCCATTATTTGAATGACAAAATATTTTGGTATGTTTCTGTGCTTACACAGCAACTCAGATGTCCAATATCAACTTTAATATCTAGCAATTCCCCAGATTTAGCTGAACTAATTTGGCAATTTGCTTTCACTACCAGTAATGTACATTTTCAGAGAAACTGGCCTTTATTGACATTAGCAATTAGCATTTTTTTACATTAGCCTTTCTGTGAAATCCAAATAGAGATAGGAATGCTTCAAACTGCAGTTGACTTTACCAAGTCAACCATGAGTTTACATCATGATAAAAACAAAGTAGCATTTTTCACTAGCATTTTTCAACTGGTTTATTGCTGTTGCTAGAAGCCTAATTTTATTACAATTTACAATTTGTTTTGACAATTAATTACTTTCTACCAAAATATTTCAAGTCTAGCTATGGGGGGATGAGGGTGGGGGTGGTAAAAGTAGAATAACTCGTTATCTTAGTGACTACTTGTCTGAGGTATGAGGGAATAAGATTTGAGTTTCTATAAGCTCAGAATTGCTGCATGGTTCTGTTCTGGTGCTGCATTATAAGGCCATTATCCGGTCTCAAGAACTTCTGCTTAGTTAACTTTTTAAGTGGTTTGTATTTTTTTTTCCTCCAAAACACTTTGAAAACACATCTGAAATGTCAAATCTCATTTTGTGTATTCAGAAAGTTTTTTCTGGGCATCTTTGTTAAGTATCCTGTGGGGGATTTTTTGCTGCTTTTGTTTTATCTTTTTTTCAGTGACACCTTAGACTAGGTAAATATAACATTTGATGCTTCCTATCTAATTCAGTATAATGAATGTGCTATACTGCAGTGAAAACTGATTTCCACCCTTGTAAGGCTTTCCTACTCTAAAACTTCTGTTAGGAGCGGCATAGTAGGAGAATGGAGAATGATATTGTTAACAGTTTAACTATTTGAAGTTTTCCTGAGCTACAGATTAAATATTTATATCTACCAGAGGGAGAAATGCTATTAATCCATTACCCAGGAAAGGCTTCTAGTCAATAGTTGTGTGTATGCCGTGGTTGTCACCAGTGAAAAATGAAAAGCTTTTAATATACATAACGGATAACAGTTGTAATAGAAATTCTCTTTCTTTCCTTTCTTTAATCCAGGTAATAAACTGGATCTTAAACAATAAATAGCTGCATTTTGATGAGATACTTATTTTATACTTACTTATACTATTATGTATAGTATAACACCTACTATACTTATTATATACTTACAATCTCCAATTGCAAGTTTTCCTCAGCATTGATGTAATTTTATGTGTCCTTCTACAATAAACACTTGCCCCCAGATTTGCCTAAGTTTTTACCAGATGAGGAGAGTTCTACTGTAACTAAATTACATATGACCTCAATTTTATTCTAATAAAAATTGAAGCCCACAAAATGCAAGGTATAGCTGCATATTAATTACTAACTTTTTCTTTAGATGTTTAAGGATCCTTTCAAAAGCAAAAATTAGTACAGAGTATCATGATTTCATTACTTTGTACAATTTTTAGCAAGTATTGTAAATATTATGAAAAGATACTAAGAATGTTAAGGGTAAAAAGGTTAATATTGATGCTAACGCAAGATCTAATTAGATGTTTTTCATTTCACTCTTTCATTAAAGTAGTTGAACTACCTAGCCTTTGATTTTCTGTGAATAGGCAGCTGTGTGAAGTCATGAGAAGCGAACAAAGGTATTCAGACAACTAAGGAACCAATCCTACATACACCAATATGCATGTTTTAACTTTTTACCTACCGGTAGAACACTGAACTAGGCAGGTCTACTTGGGCATAACAAGAAGTTGAACATGTTTGGGGAATTGTGGCTATAAATTCTGATCCACAATATGTTTGACTGAAAAGAGGATTTCCACTGGAATTTGTTACAGATCTAAAACACGACAACAAAAACAACTTCTGTTTCTGAATTTAATCAAATGTAAGTGCAAATGTACAGCGTGAAAGGATTTTTGCCTACTGAGCTTTCTACCCCTCGTAATCAGAATGATGACTTTGCATTTCCAATCTATGGAGAATGTGCACTTGCAACAGGAATTTGAAGACATCTTACCAACTAAATATATCTGATCAACCTTGCAAAAACACTTTGGAAAATATTTATGCAACACATCAAATGAATTTACATTGCTCCCCATGTCTTCCTTCCTGGCAGTATTCTCATAAATAACCTTCAGAAGCATGAAACTTCAAGGCTGAGAGACAAAAAACCCCCTTGTTTACAGTCATGTACATTTGAATATACATTAAAGTTCCATGCAAATGCTACATTCACATGTAACATTCTTAGTCACTGTATTGATTATTCATGTAGATAAAGCAGCCATGCACACATAAATTGCATTTGATTTATGAAACTGTGTAAACAACAGAAATATATACTAACTTTAACAAAATTAAACAGAAGATCAAAGTATTACTGTTAACCTTGGTACCTAGCAGCCAATGCATCGAAAATTTGTCTTGTATGGTGATGGAGTCAAACTTTTGAGTACTAATGTATTTACATAAATATCTTTTGATTAACTGTGAAGTAAAAAGGTCCAGTTGATAAATTTTTTTTCTATGCATTTGCAGTTTTGAAAATGCATTTATGAGCATTATCACTTATTTATGCAAGTAATAAATTATACGTTCTCTGGAAAATTGCAGACTAATTTCACACCTTTTAGTTTACTAAGCTTCCTTGGCAGAATGCTGGGATTTGAATTATCACCCAGTAAAATGCATGGTCTGAAAGGTTGCTCTGTTAGTATCATTATTAATCACTTTTGTTACGGTAATTTCTAAAAGCCAACTAAGAATGTGCTCTGTTGTGCTAACCAATGTACAAACACAGCAATGGTGGGATAAAGAGGGGGGGGAAATTAAAAAGTAAGGAGAGGAAAACTTAGCAATCAGCAAGAGTAAAGCTGAACTGGGGAGAAACTTCTTGTGTCTTACAGCAAGGACGTACACCAGGCTCACATTTAGAAAGAGATCCCCCATTTAGATCCTGCTCCTAATGACCATGCACTTAGTCAGATGGGACTTTTGTTATGGTTTTCTGGGGGGGACTGGGACTGGGACCATCACTCCATGCGCACCCTCAGCGTTCTGGAAGACACTGCTGAAACAGAAGAGAAAACCATGGCCTTGCAAAGGGAAATCCAGCTGTAATGCAGGAAGTTCTCCAAGGCTGATGCTCCGTGTCTGGCTTCTTTCTGTGGTTAAAGCAGGAGAGTCCCCTGAGGTTTTACCTCATTTGCCTGGGGAAGAGGAAAGGATCACTGTAGCTCTCTTTGTCCATAGCTTGGTGTCTGCCTTTTGAATACTGCCAGGATACAATTATTATGGAATAGTTTATTGATTATCTTAAAATTAGAGCTTACAGATAAGTGTCTTTTCAGCTTTATCTCCTTTTCTAACAAGATGATACGTTAGATGCCATACAAGTTATTAAATGTCTAGCCTGTATCAGATGCAGGATGTCACAAAAGATCATACAGTTATCACAGGCCAACAGACATGAGGATTTAAAATCCTTGTCTGGATTATAGCCCTGGTGTAAATACTTGGGAAGCTATTGCTTTCAGCGGAACTTTACTGAGTATACCTGCTAAGAATTGATGTTAGGGGCTGAAAGTAGTATTGATAGAGTGCTGTTTTCCCCATGGTAAATGAAAAGAAATAACAACAACAATGTATCTGCAGCACAACTGTAAGAGTAATTGTATTAGAGCCTGAAAACAGTATCTATTTTGTCAACACCTTCCCCCCTTTCAAAAATTTCATGATATTGTAGATGCAGAACATAGTTGAGGTCTTGCTTTTTCTTCTTATGACATGGAATTCTCATGGAAACAAGCAACTTGATAGCATTAGAAAATTAAGTCATATTTCTTACCTACTGAACAGACACAAGCATACTGTAGTCAACATCTCTGTTAGCATCTGCATTATAACCTGCAATGTACCTCATCTTAGGCCAATAGGTAAAAGAATAGTTTAGTTCCAATACTAATATATGTAAATTTTCCATGACCAAATATTTCAATCTTTGGCCTATCTTCCACATATAATCTAATCAAAATAAGTATTTTTACAACACTCACTACTGTAGTTTCTGAGCGCCTTACAAATATTTTAAATTATTAGCATTTTAGAACTGAGAAAATGAGGTCATTTTTCTATAAAGAAATATATAGCTATGACGATAACATATTTCTTCCAGCATATTCTGTTGCTTTAGGAAGCTTTTTTTAACCTTTTTATTTCTTTTTTTTTTCTTTTTCTTCTTCTTCTCAGTCTATTGTTTATATAGAGGTGATTTTGTAAGACCATTGCAAGCACTAGTAATGGAATCCAGTTCTGGTGGGTACTGTCTGTTAGATATCCACTATGTTTAACAAAACCAAACCCCGAAGTTCAATAGGATTACATTTAACATTGCATTTTGTTCAGCCATGCCTCTCATGCTTAGCGGGTGTTGAAGTTATATTGATTACAATGGACTTTGCAGGAAGTTAATAATACATGTTTACATATGTTTTTGAATAGGGATTAAATTAATCATGCTAGATTAGAGTATTATATCTGAAACTATAGAAGATTTCTGTCCACGCAATAGATATTACCTGATGACAACCCCAGGTTTCCTTCATTTATTGCTGTTAGTTGATTGATTCTGTCACAGAAGAGAAATGGTTAAGAAATGTTTGATTTGTCCTCCTGAAATCTTCATAGGTTTGGACCTGGTTTTAGAATTCAGTGGGAAATTCCTGAGTGTGCTGGGTAAATGTTTTCAGCACCAGCTTAACCTTTTTTCCACTTTACTTACCACATAGCAAGTGTACCATCAAATTTTGCACTGTGTGGATCTTGCTAAAGGGGAAACACAAATGGACATGCAGGAGTAACGTATGGTATGCGCACAGAGAGACTGTAAATATTAGTAAACAGGTTCTGCAGCAACTCCAGTGTAGGGCACTAAGAAATGAGAACTTTGCAGGAAAGTCATGCTAAATTGTAGCATTGTGTCTCTAATTTTTAGCCCTTGAAACCAATGAACTGTGAGTCAGGTTTAATTATTAACACATTTGGGTAGCAAAGGGGAAAATACTGAAGGATAAGAAATTAAACAAAACAAATGATTGCTTGTGTGGGTGGTGAGAAACAGCAGTGTTTCTGTTATGAAGGTAGAAATAGTCGTCATAGATACAGAGAGAGATGGTTCTGGAGCCAGTTAAAGTGTCCTTGGAAATTTCAGCCAATATGTGACAATATTGCTAAAAGCGAAAAGAAAAAGATAAATGTGTAGGAAAAAAAAAACAGGATGGTGGGATTCACTGTCTAGAGCTATCCAGTTTTACTTTCAAATGTAGAAATAGAATTATTCCATCTCTGATCCCCAAGAATTCGTGACCTCATGATTTTGCTTAGAGATGTATACTCTAGGAATATAAAGGCAGCATGAACTTAAGTTCTTGGATCCTGTGCTAAACTAGAGCAACAAGTGTTACAGTTGAAATAACTGCAAACATTTTAATGCTTTTCAGAATATTTTTCAGATCAATAAGCTTTGCTGGCTTTAGAAAAGGTTTTAAAAATTTCTGCCAAGAAGTATGATAAGATGATGATGATGTTTTCTGGATTTTTTTGCATTTGTTGAATCTGTTGGAAAATATGGCAACATTTTTTCTGATTCTTGTGCTTGCAAATAAGTCAATAAAGCCATCAAAGCTTCTCAGACACTTGGCCATAAAGCAACAGGAGTTTAAAGATAAGACTATAGATTTTGTAGTAAGGAAATTACAAGAAAATAAGCAGATATCCTTTCTGGGGAAGTGAAAAAAAAAAAAGAAGAAAAAAAAGAAAGAAAAGAAAGAAAGCAAGAAAAATAGTTACTTTGTCAGGGAAAACACTGAAGACTGCTTACCTGATCTTTCCTAAGACAGCAACACAAGGCAGGAAATCTCAAACTACTGGGAAATCTCTAAATATGCCAGAAGCAACTGACAAGTGTAAAGCTATTCTTGGAATACAGCAAAGCTACAAACAAGCTAAAAAAATACTTCAACAGCATGTCTGACAACAGAATAAAAAAATTAAAGACATGAGTTCAGTTGTAAAGTCAACCTTTGACAGAAATGGTGTTAGATTGATATTTGAATTTTGCTGCCTGGTCAGGTGATGTTTGGATTACTTGTGGGTTATATTTGCACAGTTTTCATTGCATCGACAAAATGAATGTGATCTAAAACAAAAGTATACTTGTAACTATGTAAATATGATTAGACTTTGTAGTGGTGTCTATAATTCCTTTTTTTAATCATAATAACTGAAAATGAGAATCACATAATAATAAAATAGCATTTATATTGATCTAACAGCAGTCATGTAAATGTAATTACATATATTTTCTCCTTCCAGGTCTCAAACATTTCCATTAAGAACAAAAATGAACCCTTATTTTAAATAATGGAGCTAAAATCCTTCTTTGTTATTATTAGAAAGATAGAAGTCTGCGTTTATTCCTTTTATTCTTGCAGTGCCATATGCACATTTAGAATTTATTAGCATTCTGAAGTTTTTTCTTTTGGCTAGAAAATGCTGAATGCAGCTTAAAATGTCATCACAGGAGGGCTCTTTGAGTAAAACAGCATCCCTTTTTCTCTGGAGGCATCTAAATTGGTTGTGCAGCTCTCCCACTTGAGGATAATATGTAAGAAACAGGAATAAAAATGTACTTTTTTTTATACTAGGATAAAATCACAGAATCACAGAATGATGTGGGGTTGGAAGGGACCTCTGGAGATCACTTAGTCCAACACCCCTGCCGGAGCAGGTCCTCCTACAGCAGGTTGCACAGGAACTTGTCCAGGCAGGTTTGGAACGTCTCCAGAGACAGAGACTACACCACCTCTCTGGGCAGCATGTTACAGTGCTCTGCCACCCTCAAAGTGACCAAGTGCCTCCTCATGTTTAGATGGAACTTCTTATATACAAGTTTATGCTCATTTCCTCTTGTCTTGTCACTGGGCACTTCCAAAAAAAAGACTGGTTCCATCCTCTTGACACCCACCCTTTAAGTATTTATAGGTGTTGATCAGATTCCCCCTCAGTCTGCTCTTCTGACTAAAAATCCCAAGTCCCTCACCCTTTCCTTATAAGAAAGATGCTTCAGGCCTCTGATCATCTTTTGTGGTCCTCTGTTGTACCCTCTCTAACAGTTCCCTGTCCTTCCTGAACTGCGGAGCCCAGAACTGAACACAGTACTCCAGATGGGGCCTCACCATGGCAGAGTAGAGGGACAGGATAAGCTCCCTCAACCTGCTGGTCACACTCTTCGTGATGCACCCCAGGATGCCATTGGCCTTCTGGGCCACAAGGGCACATTTCAGGTTCATGTATATCCTGTTGTCAATCAGGACTCCCAGGTCTTTTTCCTCAGAGCTGGTCTCCAGCAGGTCAGCCCCCACCACTCTGGGGTGGTGCAGGGGGTTATTACTCCCCAGGTGCAGGACCTTACACTTGCCCTTGTTGAATTTCATCAGATTCTTCTCTGGCCAGCTCTCCAGCATGTCCAGGTCTTGCTGGATGGTGGCACAGACTTCTGATGTGTCAGCCACCCCAAAATCTCCAACATGTTCTTTTGTATTATTCATTACTTTTCTATCTGCAAAACATTTTTTTCTTTGTTTTACCTCAGACTTTTGAACTCTAATTTGAAGTCTTCAGAATTAGAGGGGCTACTGCATAAGACTCTTGTCCATTCATACATTGCATTCATACATTGCAATAAAAATGATCTTATCCAAATAGAGGGTAGCTAACTTTAAACAAGTGTGTTTTAAACAGACAACTGATGTTTTACTTAACATCTTTCACAACTGATTCTCAGTTCAGGAAGAAGTGTTATTTGAATCACATAATAGGTCCCTGTTAGGTATCTGTTACTGAAAGGATTAGAGCAGGTTTGGGAAAGTTTTACCTCTCCCTGAACAATCTTCTTCTTAATAAACTACCATTTAGAAGTGCAATGGATGTCATAGCTATTTCCATATCAAGATTGGTTTTCATAGAACTGTTCTCTAATAAATGTTTAGAGAGACACCACAGCCCTTTGTGATGTATCTTCAAAAAATATAGCTCTGTGTATAATAGTCTTGGTATCTTCTAGTTGTGGAACTAAATGAACCCAAGCCTTACTTTCTGCTTTCTACTTCCTAAGAATTAACATGAGAGAATGAGCCATAATACCAATTCTTATAGTATGCTGTTAATTACATCACTGTGTCCAGACATGCTATGTTTTACATATCCAGCTTAGGGTCCATTTCTTACTTGCTTTCTAATGTGTAGAGAGCTTAGAAAGGAAACTAATCATACAAAAGGTTATGAACTTGCTGGACAGCGTATTGTTTCTTTTTCTTGACTTCCTGTGATTTCCTTATTGCTCGGCCAAATCCACAAGGTTTGGAATAGATTGGGTATCAAAAGGCATATGGGAAGGAGCTGCAGACTTGCCACACTGAACAGATATTCTCAGCCCATCTGTCATAACAGTGATTTATATATACTGACTACAGATGATTTTGAAGAAGGATTTTGAACAGTGCAATTCATGCCAAAGTTATGAATTTGGGGGACTGACATGTTTCTTAGTACAGAGATTCAGGACTTTCCTGTAGTTAGATGTTCCCTTTCATTCATCAATAAAAATGTTGCACTATAGGCTTTTTACAGTTTAATTTCAGCAGGTTTGTATGCAATGGACTTTCAGTTTCCACAACAAAATAAAGTATTAAGGCAGAAATCCCTGGTGGAATCAAAACAATTGTACAGACCCGCTTCTGACTTCTTTCCAGTGAGAGTTAAGAGATCACATCTGCAATCTGCAGTTGAGACCTTCTATAAGACTTGCCATTTATTAGTTTGAATGTTCTGCAAACATACCCCATGGGATAACTAAAAAAAGATCCACTTCGTTGCTTCCTAATACACTTTTCAGCAGGCAAAAGCACACTGCACACTTAAAAGAACAGCTCTGGGGTAAATAGGGAATGTGAGTTAAATATCCCAGCCACACAGCAGCCTCTTGTGATGCTTCATCTGATTTCTGCAGCATTTTGTTCCAAAATGAGTGCCACGGGAATGTCGTCAGGACAATAGGTTCTCACTTAAACTGGGAGCAGACAAGGTTGCCACAGAATTAATTCAGCCAAAGTCACTGCAAATGTTGGAGCTGGGCAGAGGACCAGGGTGCACTATCCTTTTTTTTCCCATCCATTCACCCCCAAGTAAATGGGTGAGACAAGCAAGTGTTCAGAAATGGGAAAGGACTGAAATTTCTAAAGATTCTCCTCTTACTAGTCTGCCTTCAACTACTTAGCCCGGTTAACACAATGAACATTTGCATAAGCCCTGAGATGAATCCATTTTGATACTGCTAAGCCAAGACTTTCTGATTCCTTTGGACCATTTCTGTCTGGTGGGGGAGAGCTGATTTTCTGCTTCTATAGCTAGGTCTATGTGACAAGTCTATGGGCGTTTCAGGTTTCTATCTTTTCATTTTAATGTCAAACTGGTTTGCAGTTACTTCCATTGCTTTTCTACAGAATTGTGGTCCTGCAGCTAAGAAATTACAAACATAAGCTAATTGTTCTTTTATCTTTCTTGCCATATCATTAGTGTTCTGGGACAGAATCCAACTGCCATGGAAGTTTTCTTAATCTTCCACCTCTAATTTCTTTCTGACCACTACTGACCTGATAGTGATACTCTGATTTCTTTTTTTCTTTGTCTTTTTTGTTTCTTTTTTTTTTTTCTCTTGAACTTTTATAGTTATCTTTCTGGCTTTTGTTTCCAAGTGCTTATGTGAGGCACAGACTGTATCTACATTAAGACCCTGTCTACCTTAAGGCCTTTGATACAGTCTCCCGCTGTATCCTCCTGGAGAAACTGTCTGCACATGGCTTGGATGGGAGTACTCTCCATTGGGTTAAAAACTGTCTAGAGGGACAGGCCCAGAGAGTGATGGTGAATGGAGTTCAATCCAGTTGGCGGCCAGTCACAAGTGGTGTCACCCAGGGCTCGGTATTGGGGCCGGTTCTTTTTAACATCTTTATCAGTGATCTGGACAAGGGAATCAAGTGCACCCTCAGTAAGTGCAGACAACACCAAGTTAGGTGGGAGTGCAGTGTTAGGTGACTCAGCAGTGTGCCCAGGTGGCCAAAAAGGCCAACAGCATCCTTGCCTATATCAGGAACAGCATGGTGAGTAGGACTCAGGAGGTGATCATCCCCATCTGCTAGACACTGGTGCGGCCTCCTCTCGAGTAATGTGTAGAGTTTCGGGCCCCTTAACACAAAAAAAGACATTGAGGTGCTAGATCGGTTCCAGAAAAGGGCAACGAAACTGGTGAGGGGTCTGGAGAGTAATCTTATGAGGAGAGGCTAAGGGAGCTGTGGTTGTTCAGCTAGATAAAAGGAGGCTGAGGGGAGACCTGAAAGGAGGTTGTAGGGAGGCGGGGGTTGGTGTCTTCTCCCAAGTCACAGGTGATAGGACAAGAAGAAATGGAGTTGGGCGAGGGGAGGTTCAGACTGGATATCAGGAAAATTTTTTTACACTGATAGGGTTACTAAGCATTGGAATGGGACGCCCAGGGAGGTGCTTGAGGCACCATCCATGGAGGTATTCAAAAGAGGTTGACACAGTGCTTAGTGACATGGTTTAGTGATGGAGTGATGTTTTTTGTCAGAGTTAGGTTGATGGTTGGACGAGATGATCTTATAGGTCCCTTCCAACCTAGACAATTCTATGATTCTCTGATTTTAGAATTACCTTTTTCTTTTGTCAGTGAAATTACCGTTTTTATGCCTTAAGGATGGGACCATATTCTCCAACAATCTCTTGTGGCTTATGTATTTGAACATTAGCTTGTTTACTTAACTTTCACTCACTCCTTTCTCTTTTCAGGCTTTTTTGCTAACTCTCTTTGCAGTATTAATATTCCTATGTTCCTTGCCCTCCTTGCTTTGGAAATTCTCCTATTTGTTCTCTATATTACTATTACTGTGGGATGTCTGTAATGAAGAAATGAGGGCAAAAGAATTTCTAACAATGAGGAGAAATGACCAGCAAAAAGCAGCAAGATTTGGATAATCCACTGAAATTTCTTGTTAGACGAAAGGACAGCAGAGCTTTTCTATGGGACTCTGTTTCTTTTGAAGTATCATCAAATAATGGGGACATATCTGCTGAATTTTACTGAAGTCCCAACACTGCGTTTACATCTGAAGTTCTAAAGGAGGATAGGGAAAAAGAAATTACTGGATCTATTTAATGATTTGCATAATGATTTTCAGCAATAAATGTTTACACATAAAGTTGTTTATCATTTTCCATTAAAGGACCTTGATATTTAACCACTTTTATGAGTAAGCTACAGTTAAGCCCTTCAAACTCAAGTTCTGCCTAAGTCTGGTTATTATTTTACAGTTAAAGCAACTCAGCCTTTCTGATCATCTAGATCAATAAAATTAAAACTGAAAAAAAAAATCAATGGATTATATTTTTTATAGCCATTACACTAATGAATTCTAATAATTCTTTTTTGCAATGTCAATGTGACATTTGACATGGGAAAAAAGAGTGAAGAGATGCCATAGGGCATCGTTTTAGGCTGTCATTTGTCCCCATTGCAAATTCATCTAGCTCTGTTCGAATGGGAGTGATTTCAAATTAGTGGATGGCAGCAAACTCTAGTCAAGAGAGCCAGCAAGCAGCCATCCACCCTGAAACTGAGCTGCAGTGCTGAGGGAGCAGACTCTGCTCCTGCTGAACAGACGGATGAACCCTGGGGGCTGCGTGTGCCCTCACTCTGCCCATGCCTCTCCTGGCACCTGTGTGGGATGGAGAACAAAGGAGACCATAATTTCTTTAGGCCTTGTGGAGGAGAGAAAGGAAGCCATCATTCACTGTGGGGAAAGGGAGGAGGGCGGAGCACAGAAGCCTCTAGTCCATATAGTCGTGGGTGGTGGGGTGTTGTCTCCTGTGATTTTGTTGCCTTGATTGTCACAGGTCTGTTCTGAGAGGCTGAGGGTCTCTTAATGTTTCATGTGTAGATCAACATCTCTGTAATAGTGTTTTAGGGTTTCTTGTTGTTTTCGATATTTCCTTTAAACAAGATAGAGTATTTATACCTATGTATTAGTAGAAGACTTATCTGGAAGCTGAAAGAGCATTATCCTCCTGCTGTCATCAACTCATGTGGAGAACACTGCTCATCACGGTATTAACTGTGGCTTCCTGACTGCATGATACCCACTATCCACAGTATAAGCACAGATGTGAAAATACCTACACACACATTTTTACATGCACTGGAACGTGAGCCTATTAAAGCTGCAAATGAAGCACCTGAGACTGAGACAGTTCCAGAACTGAAGCTGCCTCTGTGACCTTTATTTAGCCACCTGTGTTTTTGAATTATGTTACAGTCTTTAATTGTGTGATCAAAGTGAGCATCCCCTTATTAGAGCACAACATAGGTTTCTCTCACTGGTAAGGAGTAATGTGGTTGCCTTCAGCGACCCAGACGCGTTTGTGGCAGAAATTGCTCATTTCTAACATGGGTCTAATAACTATTACCCTGCCCAGCCAGGGTCCTAGGAAGGTAATCCATGCTTAAGATATACTCAGAAGGTGCAGTAAGTCAGCTAGGCTATGAAAATCCAACAGTCAACTGAATGTGGATGATACTCAGTAAATAAAGCACAAAGCTTGACTGAGTGATGAAGATTAAAAGACATACTGAATAGCAACATCCAGTGAACCTTTGCTGTGATACCTGAAAAAGAATTGCATGTTGATGTAAATTAGCATGGGTAACTTCTCATTCTCACTTTTCTTAATTTTTCAGTATTGCACTTGAATTTCGTTTGGATGCTTGGAAGTATCTTTTTTTTTTCAGTGCTTGAAATACATTATTGTGCTTGTACAGGAAATTATTTCTGAAACATCCACACAATCAAGCCATAAGCATATTCTAATTTAAAGCAGGCATGAAATATAAGCATGAGCTTTAGCTTGCACAATTAGAAGTTTTTTCAATGGTCACAAAGTTATCCTGTTGATCTTAAGGCAGCAGCAATTAAAATATGACAGTATATTCCTACTGGGTGTTTCAGTACTTATTTCCACATACTGGGAGGAGTACGGACTTGATCTGGCACTCTGAAATAGAATTGAAGACCGGGAGAAACCTGTTCGATTTTCATTATACGTTGCAAAATATGGAATAATTAAGTCTGGTGTCTTCAAAAACCCATTGCTTTTCCAAGCAAAGTTATCAGTCTGTCATACTGCTGTTTCCTGTTGTAAAACTGTCATCACAATCTCTCTGATGTGGCAGTGCTGGGCGCACTGGCAAAGTTTCTTGACTTGGTGGTGCTCAGATTTTGCATGGCATATGAGGTTGCTGCAGTGGAAGTCACAAGGCTCTTCTGCCACAATGTGGGAGCTACCATGCCTTTCAATACTAATGTCATCAAATACCATCTTGATATCTGGATATATTCCCACCCTATTTGAAGTATCAGCTGTTTATTCCCTCACTATTGACCTTTCTTACCTCCTTATAATTTGTTGAGCTATCATCTTTTCAGCAACCTGCTCTTTTTTTTTTTTTCTTTTTTTTTTTTTTCTGAAAAGTGCTTGGAAAGAGTCCGTATTACACTGAGTGCTCATCAATATAATGTATATGCTTTTCAATCTGAGCTGTGCATAGGTTCATAATGCCAAGAAATATCTGTAAGAATCAAAGAATTGGAGGAAAAGCTGGGTTAGGAAAATCATCTTTACCCAACATCCCTCTCAAAGCAAAGCAAAGTTCTGTGATCTCATGTTTCAATGTACCCTTTGGACCATATGGGCATACTGTTGGGTTTCTTGATTGTATTTGCTATATCTTTTGAAGCTGTTATATCAGAAATCATGCTGTAATTTATTGTATTAATGATACATGACAAATTAATATAAATTTTCTACCTGGCAAGTTTAATTCCTTCATCGTGTAATTATCAAGATTTTTTTTTAAAGACTTTTTTTAATTTAAAGGTTAAATAATCTCTTAGATTCCAATTTGCTGAGTTAGGACTGCTATAAAAGGAAACTGTAGTCTAGTGTTAGCCTTAAATAACATTGAGGCTGAACAATGATTGTTTTCAGATGATACATCTAAACAGAACAGTGGCTACATTTTAAGTTGATTTTGTACACTCTCCACATATTTTAATGATGGATTTATAAGAACTGTAGAGCACTATACTCCAGAGGGTTGGTTTTTTCCTATATCTTTTCCAACAAGTCTCCAGCCTTTGGATCTCTCAGTAACCACCAGTTTGTTGTAGAAAATAATCTTTTGAAGTTGTAAATGTGTTTCCTGGAACTATTTTAACTAACTGCTTTCACCTCATAATCAGTACTTTGTACAATTTTTTTGTGTTTCATCATAGGCAATAAGTAAGGTTTCCATGAGCCGTTTTCCATTGAACTCCTCTTGAGAATATGAAAAAAAATAGATTTTTTTATGCCTAAAGACATAATATGATGTTTTCGCTAGGAACTATTCTGTGATTAAAGGTTCACATCCAAATAGCTGCAACCTCTTCTTCTACCTTTATATGTAGATCCTGTTTTATTCTATTTTAGTTGTTAGTTCTGATGCAATTATGTTTTCCATAGGTGTTTGTGATCCGGACTCATGCAATGAGGGGAAAAAATTAAAATAATATGTTTCTTAACTAAAAGATCAACTAAACTACTGATACAAACTGAAAAAAAAAAAAAAAACAAAAACGTTTGTTACATTTCTGTGGGAATGGTGTGACATCTGTGTAGGACAAACTAGGGATATTTAGAGCATCTCAGGTATATATTGTGATGTAATAATCTGTTTGAATTCCTCCCAGTGTGATCCAATTCCTGCATTTGCAAAGCTTTCTTTGTTTCAAAATGTGTAAAATGGGATGAGGTTGGGTTTTTTTAATGTTTTTTGTCATTAGTAGCATATAGTGCACAATACTTAAACTATACTCCTAACCTGCCATACTTTCAGCGTTTTCTCTCATAATGGCTTTGTTCATCAGTGTCTTATCTGTGGATACTGCTTTCTTTCCCTTTGATTACCGCTACCATATCTGTCTTAGTAAAAGAGAAGTAAAAATGGTTTGGGCAAAACCTGTCTTCAGAGAGTGCTAAAAAAATGCTCAAAGACGTAGTCTATTAGTATCTCCACACTAGCATTACTTCCTACAAAAGAAATGGCACTCTCAGGGTTATACAGGCTACCCATGTAAAACCTTTATTTGGCACCTCTGCGTATTGGAACTGTCCAAGTAGCTGATAGGCAGGCACCGTGCCACTGAAGCAGATGGGCATAGCTGTAGAGAGCCAAAAGGCAATGTATGTGCATCAAGTGTGGATGTTGGTGGCAGGCTTCCCAGTCAGTGATGTCTTAACGACTAAATGTCCCGAGTTTTTTGCATCTGTAGTTACAGAGATGCCAGCCTTACTCCTTCATGGTCTTTGAAACTCTCTCCTGTTTTATTTTTAAATTAGAAAGAGCTTTTTGAGAATGCTTGTTCTGGAAGGTACTTGTAGACAAGAAGGTTAACGGGAAAGGGAATAGTAATGAAAAAACAGTAAAAGAAATAGTAATGATAATTGGCTTCCCAGTCCAAAACAGGCACATGCTATCACCCAAAACTAAGACGCATACTGGAATTCCAGAGGAAGGGCAGCAAAAGCATTGTTTACACTATTTGAGATAAACAATGGAAAGAAGCAACATGTACATTCAGAGAAAGAAAACCAGATCATAGAATCACAGAATACCAGGTTGGAAGGGATCTCAAGGATCAAAGATACAATCAGAGAAACACAATTACCGCAATTTTACCCAAAAAGAAGGATTTGGAGGTTACGTCATGAATGAAAGAAACTCAGAGGCAAGAATAAGAAACATTATGCAAATCTTTGTATCACATTTAGGGGAATGGAATTTGGCCAGTCTATGTAGATTAAGAAGGCTGGACCACAAAACTACCTGATTACCCCGGTTTATTCTCAGAACTAAAAGAGCCTATTGCATACAATAATTTTAGCTAATGCTATTTGATACAAGTTGAAAGAAAAGACATTTTCCCTAAGATATGCTAAATTAAGCCCTTTCTTTGTTGCCTGAATAATACAGATCCAAACATGCACACAGAGTCAGATGTAAACCTTCCCAAGAAGGCCATAATTCATCCAATAAACAAAGTGTAACATGTTCTGGTGATTTGAGTGAAGTCAGCCATTGATTGATTGATTGATTGATTGATAGATAAATGAGGACGAAATTTTTAGAATGGGACTTCCTTTGAATATCTGCAGTCTGGTTTCACTGTGAAATGAATGTTTTTTAGACATATATTGTCTTAAATTTCCCTAAAGAAATTAGAAAATGAAGGTAATTTTGCATTTTATGCTCTTTTAGAAAGAGTGATGCTACCTTTATTTTATTGTTATAGCTTCAAATCTCTTCTTTATCTAATTGAATATATTGAGATTGAAGAAGTCTGAAAAAAGCCATGTTGTATGAAAATATACTGTTCTTGCCAAATCAGGCAGTTTTGCCAATCGGATGTACCAGAGGAGAATAAGGGAAGGGGAATTGTGTTCTTTGTCTTCCTCTCTCCTCTCCATGTGGCTTATTAGTGTCACTCAGTGAGTCAGTCACACTCATGCGTGCATGGTGACAATCTCATAGGGATGCGTCCCTGACACAAGAAAGTTGGATCTAGCTCTCTGCTCATCATACAGTTTCATAGTTTTTGTGTCTCTAGAATTTGGATCCATCCCCTCCAGCTGTCTTAACCCCCTGAACAAAATTCAGTCTGGCTCCATACTATAGTTGGCCCTAAACAACTGTGCTAGTTGATGTCCCTTTAAAGGTGAACACTTTGCAGATTGAATTTCTGTATGTTTGTCATCTCCAAAGAATGGGAAATAACCTTTGCAATTCACTGATACTTTCAAAACTTCCACAAGCATCCCAAAACAGAGCTGCCAGCCAGTGCGTTTGAAAGTCTGTGTGCTCTGTTGTCCAACCCTGAAACACAAACTCTTTGATATCTTAGCCACCTCCCAATTTTCTTCCAAAATTATGGAGCACTCTTAGAAATTTTTGAAATTTCTGCTTTAGAAAACAGTTGGAGAGAGTTAAGAAAGCACCTGATGGTCCTCACTTCCATTTCCTATGACAAATATATTGTTAGATTCATTTCAATCTCCTTTGGAATATGAACACGAAGGATTAAATTCAAAGCCCTGTGAATTCAATGGCCAGTTTCCTCATGGCTTCAGCTGTTAAGGAGTTAAGTCAAAGAAAATGGAAGGAAGAAAATAATACTTGGAAAGCTGAATACAAACCTCTCAATTTATCAGAAAGATCTTATTGTAAATTGCTCAGGTTTAACCAGAATTTTGATGTGTTCACTGAGGGAGATGGATTCCCTTTATAAATAGTTGCAGTTGGCACTCAGATACTGAGACATCAATAAAAGAATCTAGATAAATGTCAGTAGAGTTCTGATCCTAGCAACAGTATCTATTGATTTTTTTTTTGCATTCTTTAAAAATGAACACTGAAAGAAATCTGAGTGTCCTAATTTGTATTTTTAATAGGGAATTTAAATAATCGCAGCTGCTAAAAACTCCATTAAAATAAACTGTTAAATGACTGAATTATAATCAAGAATTTTCTTTTTGGGTGTTTCTGAAAAGACCAGAGACACCAAGGAAACAGTCCATACCTGTATAGCTCCACCAATAAGCTGAAGTCTGAAGGAAATTATGGCTTCCCATTTTTCCAATGGAAGCACTTCCCGTTAGATTACAGCAAGAATATATTTCTTATGTTTATGTTATCTGGTCAAAAGCACCTTGCCTTTCTGGTTGCATATTATCCAGTTCAATCAGGAGGGAGACATAATGTTTCCACCCAGGTCTGTTCACTCAGAAGAATAGCTAGCTTCCTACTAGGGCTGCCCAAGGCTGAAAAGGACCTAGAGAAGTCTCTTTCTCTGAAGATATTGAAAACCTGCCTGGATGCATTCCTGTCTAGCCCGCTCTAGGTGAACCTGCTTTGGCAAGGAGGTTGAACTAGGTGATCTCCAAATGTCCCTTCCAACTCCCACCATTTTGTGATTCTGGGAACTGATCCTCAGCTGGTGAGGCTGTTTTACTCTGGATGAAATGCAAGTGTATGGCAGGGTGAGCATGGCACAGAGTCCACATGGGGAAGTACTGCTACCCCACAGAAGGTTTGAGCAGACAATGAGGCTTGTTGGACTACTCTCAAGAACTGGAACCATCAGCAAAGCCTGTTGGTAGGGTTATGGTCCCTAGACTGGACAATGGCAGGGGCTTCTTGCTAAGGGGCTAGTCACGTATTCTGCAATAAAAAATAATTACTCAATCTTTTCTTGAGCATTTTTCTTAACAATGAGGCAGACTTGTATATACAAAAACATTCTTCCACCCATCACTTTTGTGCTAAATGTTTGCAATTTTTTTTTTTGCAGCAGGTTTATTCCATAGTAAGAGTCACTCTCAGGTGAAGCCTTGGATAAAGCTATAGCATTTTATAGTAGCCAGTGATCTTGTTCATGTTTCTTTTTTACTAGTGATTCATTGATAAAATGTTTAGTGGTGCTACAAGCTAAAGTGATGTTTTACAGCAACAATTCCTGCAGTTTTACCCTAAAAATTAATACTATATCTATAGAAGAAATCTTGAATTCTTGTGAATGCAAGGAAATTTCTGAGGAAATCCAGTGCCTGAAATTCTTAGTGTCTTGAGAATGGTCTAGATGACAGGGTTTGGAAAAATTATTTCAAAATATTCCTAACCCTTGCATTGAAGAACCAATCAATCTCCAAAATCAGATCATTTTGATTTTTATCTTTCTTTTTTCTAGGCTAACTATAGTATGAATTTGATAATTCCATTTCAAAGCCATTATTTCAAAGTTTTGTACAAGCAAATCTTGTACAACATTGATTTCTAATGCTAGTAGCTCTTCAGGTAGATCCTATTAGATTCATATTGGAATGGAAACAAAGGGGTAGAAGGGGATTGAAACAGCACTGTTTAAGGTTCAGTATTGTCTGACCAGATCAAGTTATGTTTTGAAAAATAGAGATATCCTAGAATTTGAATATAAATAAAGCATTTTTAGCTCTATTTAAGTGAGAATTATCTGTATATCATTTTCCTGTTACTTACATTTAATTAGTCATTTCTATTTTGAGACACTTCATAATCTCTTCCACAAACAAAAGAAAGAATGCTGAAAAAATGAGAAAGTAACATAAGAGGAGAGATATCAGTCCATCTGTGAATATGTACATGTATATGTATGTGTCTGCAGCTTGGTGAATATGTACTGTGTTTCAGTAAACTGAGTATTCAGATATTTGAAGTTGCTTCCTGCTGGTAAATATTTCACAACAAAGATGTGATCAAAAGAAATATAGGAATTCAATGATGAGTGAAGCCAAACCAACAAAATCTCTGCTGCTAAGTCAAAAAGATAAAATAAATATATTCTGTTAAAATTTCTGCCTTACCTTACTTTCTTTATTACAGAAAATGCACTTGTGTTAGAAAGGCCATGAGCTTTAACATAGGGATGCAGAAGAAAGCTGAAAAAAAAAAAAAAAGAAAACATAACACACACACAAAAGACAACAAGAAGAAAAGAATTTGAGATGATAAGAACGTTTATAAGAAGAATGGCAGTAGTATTCTTTTTAAAGAAAACTCTTTTTAAAGTAACCCTTTAGTTACATAATGCTTTCATTTGGGGATCTAGAATATTTGTAACACCCTAGGGTAACATAGTAGGTTGACTAAATAATGCTAATCTGAAAATAAACCATTGTTTATTAAGAACAAAGTGACCACACTGAAAAAATGTTGTGTATCTTTCTTATGAAAGCTGTATGAATGGGCCAATACATCTTTTGAGTTGTTCATAGGTTCTTGGAATGGAGGTTTAACATTTAGTGTTTAGGGTAACAAGATGGTACAACTGGACACTGAAAGAGATGCTGAAAAATCAAAAAAAGTAATGCAGTACCCAACAGTACCTTCTATCTTAGCACTTCCCCCAATCTTTTTCACTAAAATCTAAGAGCTATGAATCCAAGAAACAGAAAATGAACAAATGAATGATTCAAGCTTAATCACTGATGGACCTTGAGTGTCAGGGGATACAAGGCACGGTAGTTTTCAGAAGATGTTTCTTCAGCAGTCCTTTGGGGATATTTTACAATGGTGATGTTTAAATTTCCTTGTTCTTTATGTGAAAAAAAGGGAGTGCATATCTGCATAGTGTAGTGTTACTATCTCACTTTTTATGTCACTGGTACAAGATTTTTAATGGGCTCTGTGACATTGGGAGTTTTTCCTTGGAGGAATTTAACTTTCCAAACAGCAAGGGTGGAGTGATCTGTGTCAGACTCTGAGAAATTAACAGAGTCCTGGAAGTATTTTTTCCTCTCAATTGACTGTAATGGGAATCTAGACACTGCTCAGAGGAGGACATCTGCATTGCAGACATATAAATGTGGACAGATGGGTACTACTTCGTCAGTAATGTGCAGGAGTCAGAGCTCTATCTGCAGAAAAAAAGTAAATCTCTGCTGTATGTTCTGACTCCAACATAATTCTGGCACACAAGAAAATAGAAACAAAAAGGAAGAGGCCAAAAGAAAAAATTGAGACTGAGACCGACCCAAGCTGTATGAGTAGATTGACAGTTGACTGCACACCATAGCAATGTGCTGAGCTCTGGGCTGTCTCGCTGTCTCTTCATCCATTTGCAACCTGATCAAAATGTGCCTGAGCTTTCTCCTTGCCTTTTATGCTTCTGAATCCTTTCCTTGTAGGTCAAGGAGCAAATAGATTCCTATATAAAATCAGGGCTTATAACTGAGCCCAAGGAGCTTGAAAGCACATACATAGCCATAATGTGTAGAAGTCCCTGGCAAGATATTCTAAGGAGCGCTTGCTCTTTATCTACAAGAGTTATTGCTTAGGAGTAAAAAGAAACAATACAGCAGTAATTTTCTGTTTGGTAGTGAACACTTGTGATGCACTTGACACAGTCAGGTTTTTTTAGCAGAACACTGATTTTTAAACTGTAACATAAACGGGGTAAAATATCAGAGGTATTTTTTACCTGAGGGAGCAAAAGGAAGGAGAAAATTTATATACATTTGTGACTGACAAAAGGCTGAAGAGGCAAGGACATACAATGCCAAAGAGTTAAAAAATTCCCTGTTAAATACAAGTAGACAAACTAGACTGTCTTTGCAGTTTGAGACAGAAAAGTCCAACAACTCAAAAATGGATTGTACAAAATCAATTCACGTTCACTTAGAAGCAGAAACTCACAAAGATGGAGAGTGCTCTGGCATTATAGCCATAAATAAAAAACCAGACCAACAAAACAAAAAAAAAAAAACAAAACCAAAACCCCAACACAAACACCCAGTAAAGGTCTAAGTCCTAATGATACAAAGAATTCAGCCAAGTAAAACTAGTCCAAACTGCATGCTGTGACAAGCAACAAGCAATGAAAATAATTTGGAGGATTATGTAATTCTGCAAGAGCTTCCCAGTATAGTCAAGAAAGTGAATGAACTTTATTGAAGTTGTACTGGTTGCACAAAGCCCTCTGCTTCAGGAGCATTGCAATTTATTGTCAAGGCTACTGGTGTTGGCTGTGAGCTCTCTGCCATTGAGGCCTGTAGGTAACTGCTGGGCAGACAAGACTTTCATCTGGATCATTAAATCAGAGCATGTCTAAAAATGTCTCTTTGTCTTAGGTTGCTGGTAGCTGCAGTTCTGCCTAAAATAGCTGGTCCTCACACATTCAAAAACTGAATCTCTCCAGGGTGTAAACTTGGCTCCTGATTCCGCTTTAGAGTCAGGCTATGGTTTCTGATCCTGCCCTGCACTGGTGGCTTCACCCTGAGCTGTAGATCCTGCTGGCTATGCTGTGCTGCCCACATCCTCATCAGCTCTCAGGGGAAAGCCTCGGGCAATGGGAATGGGAAGGAAATGGCAAAAAGTGCAGAACAAATTAAATTAGAGAATGGTGCCTACTAAGTGGCCACATGAAAGTCACCCTGTAGACTGCTGTAGTTGTCACTTCAAATGAACTTCTACCAGGGGAGTCCAGGTGAGGTCTTCTACTAGTTCCAGGAAGGTGGAAACAAGAGGCAGAACTTTTGCTGTTTGGTGATTTAAGAGGTTTGAACAGAAAACACCACCAAAGGTTATGACAACTAAACCATGGACTTCACTGTTCAGGAACAGCCGACTCCACCAAATAGTTGTTTCTATTTCAGAGGGGCTTTTCAAAGGTAAGCAGAGCTGTCAACTTCTCAAACATTAGCTGAATGTTATCAGTAAGTTTAGATAGCATGTTGGTGCCAAGTATTCAGAATTTGACTTGTTATGAGATTTGATGGGGAAAAGATAAGTTTGAAAATTTCATTTCTAAGTGATGTATTTTCGCAGACAGAGGAAATGAGGGGAAAATAACTTCATAAGCAAAGTTAATGATAACTGTGGACAGTTGTTACTGTGTTATTGGAAAGAAGTGCTCCTTTCCAGACATGCTGGGATCAAAGTAATTTTTAACAGCTCAAGTACTGTTGCACAGATAACATAAACAATCACATTTTTAATTACTATGATAAATGTACTCACTATAATTTAAGAAATGTATTTAGTTTCTTTTTCAGGACTGGAGAACAGAAGGGTCTTGGGGCATAATATTTTCAGATTTCGAAGAATCTGAAACTAAAAGTGTGTACCTTATGTGAAAATAAGTAGAAAATAACTAACTAATCACAACAGAAATTCAATTGCTGGCAATATCTAGTAGGTCTGGACTCCTTGTATCCCTCAGACAAATGTGACTTTAATTAACTCACATATCCAAAAAGAATTTGGGAGCAAGAGAGTAATACCATCTAAAGTTCTGTGAAAAAAAATGCTTAAATTTAAAATGCTCAGAGTTATCAGAGTGGCTTGGCATTTATACACAAAAAGTATGTGACATATTTCTCCTTCAAGCCAAGTAACTAGAGTATTAGACCAAGAGTTCTGGTGACCATATTTATATGAAAGGCAGTAGTGGGCCACTTGGGCCTTTGATACTTGTGCCCTTGTGATAATTTTTCTATTGGACTGCGGAATTAAGTCCAGTCATTTACTTTCTTCAACCTTCAGTTTCCCTGATAGTACAATGGAGGTAATGTGACTTAGTGTGAAGAGGGGTGTATGCATTCTTAATATTGCTACAAGTATTTCAGTATTTCAGTTTCCTATGCACTATGAAAAAGGCCATCATATAGTAATTTGTGACAATTCATAGCAAATTTTCAAACCTGTAAGTACACAGTATCACTAAACAGTAAAGTAGATAATTCTTGTCATAATTCTTTGTAAAGGCTTATAAGTTCATGTTTACTTAAAGAATGGCAAGTGTATTCTACCATATAAGATCTGTATTTATATAATTTATTTTACAAAAAGAAAGATGACTTCGACTAATTGGATACAACTTTCCAAAGTAGAAAGTATTTAAATCTTCAGTCATAGCCTTCCAGTTATACCCCTTTTCAGTGTGGATTTCCATAAAAATATTAAGCTGTGTAGTCATTGCTATGCCTCCTGTCAGTATCTCCTGCTTGGTCAAGTGTGTGTTCATCAAAGCTCTTGTCGTGTTGATATGTGACTGCTGTAGCATTGTGGTTGCTTCTGTCAGATAATGCAGCTATCTTGAACTCCCACATATGAGAAAAAAATACAGCTATAGCCCTTTGAAGAACTCTTATAAAGTGTGTTTCTAATTAGATACATATAATAGGAAGTACCAGAGGGATTTGTTCATTGTCACACACCTTCAGAGCTGAATCCCTGCAACAATTTTCTGAGGCACACAAACAACAAGAGGTATTTATGACTGCATGTGATCCAGAGAGAAGAGATGTGCTAGATCTGAAGCATCTGAAATAAGAAGCAGTGGGAAGCAGAAGCATCCTCGTATTTGAAGATAATTATACTCGGTGTTTATCCGCAGAATTCAGGCAGCAAGCATTTATTATAACATTTCAAAAGGAAGCAGTTTAAAACCAACTTTTAAGAGACATTTTTGAAACAGTATATGTAGTCCAATAACAGCAGATATTTGTTAAAAGAGTGTATCTAAGAGTCAGATAAATTTGTCATTTTTTGGTGATAGACTAGACAGTGGAAAAGAGAAGTTTCACTTCTTCATGTAAGGTTCAATGCCAGGACAAGCAGCTTCACAGTGACTTGGAGTGTTCTGCTGGATGTGCTGTGCACAGGGAGCTTTTTAATCAGCTGTTGCTTACATGCAGTGTGACAAGTTGCACCATGAACAGACGATATAATGAAACCCAGTTTCCTGTGGCTCTCTCCCACACTTTTACCCTTTGTGTAGGCTGATAAAAGATAGCCTTGTAAGTTTTTCTGTGTATGAGGACATTACAGGCTTCCTCTCTTACCATTTGTGGGTCTATTTTCCTGAAACTCTTGTTAAAAGACCATCTTTGAATCTTCTAGCCTTTTTTCCAGTTTGCTTAAAGTTGTTCAGGTGCATAGAAGTAATTTCAAGGGAACAGACATTGCACATGGATGTTACTGCTTAAGTCTCATTTCTTTGGGAAACCAGTCTAAATGCAGTATTTAGAATTTTCACAAGAAGAAATCCAATTTTCTTTGTGTGTCAAAAGGAATAGTTGTATGAACTACATCAAACTATATGTATACTTGTATATAACACTGAAGTATTAATATAATTGGCAAAACCCAACAAGTTAAAATGCTAGAAAATGTTTAAAAATGCAAAAATAAAGTTATTGAATCTAAATCAATTTTTCTTCACTTCTTCTGGTAGTTATAAAACTCCATGCTACGCACAAGGCCAGGTGTACCATGAGCAAGCTACAGGAAAATGAAATGCTCAATATACTTAAGGGTCTCAGAGTTGGGTTTTAAAAAATATATGACTGTGTTAAGACTACGCATCTGAATTACGTTCCCGTGTTCCAGTTTTCTAAACAACCTATGTTGAAAGAGTAGATGTGCATTAGAGTGTCTATGAAATCTCCATCCTTGGAGATCTTCAGAACTCAACTGAACAAATCCGTCCACAAACTGATCTATGCTGGTTACGCTTGGAGAAGAGAGGATCGGACCAGGTGACCTACAGGGCATTCCTTCTGACCTGAAGAAAGCTATGATCTGTGACAAGGTCTGTGGACCAGAAAGAGCTGTTCTATAAAGTATATATAATCTGCATGCTTCAAATTACCTAAAATAACTTCTGTGTTAAGCAATTCAAACCTTTAAAACTGTCTTAGGTCCTACTAGATCAAAACAATATTTATCATACTTCTTTGAAATCTGTACATGACCTGCCTAATAGGTAGGCTGGTTGGCAATTATTTGGTTATCTATAAAAATAAGAAAATGGAACAGGCCTAAATTTTACTCATTTTGGATATAGTCTCATTTTAGATCTCCTGAAAAGGGACAGAATTGCATTATTTTCATAGTATCTAGAAGATTAAGTAGAAAATAGCATTTTGAGTGACAGACAGTCTGATGCAAAACAGCACTTCCAAGAGAAATGCAAGAAGAATCCTACATAGGTTGTTACTGAATTTAGAAAGTAAGATTGTCATTCATGAAAAAAATGGTTTGTTATATATTTTTTAAAAGGGATTGATAGCATACAGTCTAAAATTTTGTCTACTTATTCCGAAGGTGATATAATACAGGGGTGTGCAGAAAACAGCGTTTCCCAATTTGAAAAAGTAGTTTATCAAAATGTAATGAGTATGGTTAGGAGAAAATCAAATAAAACAAGAAGAGTAAGTCTGTAAATACTTGAGAGAAATGAGGTGGTAATGTATGAGGAGGAAAGAGTCCTCAGCTATAGCAGGTAGGGAACAGTGCCACACAAATGCAGTGCCATGGGTCTGTGCAATGAAATTAGCAAGCATACAGAATTGAATTGTGTACAACTAGAGGATAGCTACAACAGCCATTAGAAAAACACTTGTAGATCCTAAGGTTTATTAGATGATGAAATAATTTGCCAAGGGAAGTTCTCAAGTACAAATATTAGATAACAGTAGCAACAGCAGGTCAAACTTTATTATATAAGATCCTCCAGCATTGCGGCAGGGAAATGTAGTTTCCAGTCCTAGCACATAAGGTCTTATGAATACAAAAAAGAAGCCAAGGGATGGACAGAAGGAGAGAAAACATATACTCCATTAATCACATCAGATGTCTGAATAAGAAGTTTGGCAACCACCAATGAACAGATATGGCTTAAGCATGTACTATAAAATAGAACAAANAAATACATTCTGCCTCTGAGGGTGTTAAATAATTATGAACCATGCTTTGGAATTTCACAGAATATATTGATACATGCAGCTGTCAACCAAATCCATCCCTGTTTTGTAGAAACACTGCAAAATAACCTGTATATATAGGTTTGGTTTCTTGAAACTAAGTCTGAAGTGTTGCAGAAGCCAGTGCCTACTTCAATTAGACTTTGTTATTTACCAAGTTATATTTGAATAACCATTTGCACTCTCTCTGCACTTCTCACATAAAATTGATATTACATTCCCTTCTTGATATTGCAATATTCCCCATTTGAACAATAATAAGATTCAGATTAGTCTCAATTCAAATATCAGACCTCTCAACTGTTTTCTCAGATACAGATTTTTCTGGTGTGACTGAGTACTCACTCTGGATTTTGTCTGTGAAAGGGAAGAATATATTCTTGATTCCCTTTTGTATGTAACATTTTTATTCATATTCATCAGATTTATAGTCTGCATTTGTCTTGGATTGAACTAATGACCTAATAAACTACATTTAACTCAGCTGATTGTGAGATTATTAATGCACTGTTTCTCTCTTCCTCCCTCCAGTATGCTGTCTGGCTGGTCCTTTGGGTTACATGGAATGTGTTTGTTATCTGCTTCTATCTGGAGGCTGGGGACCTTTCAAAGGTAATTTACCACTGGATACGTTTAAGCCATCAGCACTGTGTTAACATGCCCAAGTTGAAAAGCTGGATTTTGTTTTACTCATTCTCTTAGTATTATTAGAATGAGGGTGGTAAGGTGGAAATTTGGAGAACTCTGGAAAAGTTGGAAAGTTTTAGTCTTGACAGTAATGAGCATATACCTTCTGATGCCCACAGCAGTAATTGTATCTATGTTTTAAAAAAAAATTACCTTTTTTTTGTCTCGTGAGTAATTATGAAATGCAAATTTCTCCTCTATGAGAGATATTAATTAGTGATTTCATGAAAACAAAAGGTTACCATCTCAATGGTAAGCAAGTAGGTTTTGTACAATTTAGCCTGCTGTTACTTAGCTGGATTCCTTTCAAAGGTCTTATACCACAGCGTAATAATTGTAAAACAAAGTGTCTTTCATTAAATTAAAATGTAAACTGAGGTGCCACAATAGACTGTCATTTTAATACAGCAGTTTTTTTTAACTTTGTGCTTCAGGTTATACGTAGCTAAAATCCACAGGAAAAAACATATTTTCCTAAGAGCTACATATTTACATGGTTTTCTTGACACTGTAAGTAATAACATATAAAGTGACAGTTGGTAATGGGCTTAAATCAACATCTCAAACCAAAACTCCTGCTTTCTAAGGTATTCCTAGAAAGCTGGCAATTTGTTGGATAAAAGATTAGCAGTGGTAACAAATTATGTTATTAAAGTAATAAGCTTCAACTGAGTCTAAATATTGCTGTCCATGCTGAGTTATGTTCACAGTGGTGTGAACTGACCATCAAGGAGAAACCCACATGTGAAAAAGTTCACATTCTCTTCTAGACTCAGATATTTAATTGCCGTTAGTGATTAAAAGGAGGTTAGTCCAGCTGTAAATTACAGGTGTAATTCTCTCATCCTTCATGAGTTACCGATATGTTACGATGCAGAAAGCTAAACACAATTATAGGAAGAATAAGTGAGGCAAAGATACTTCCTTACCTGTATTTTCTCTCAAAGCACCCCCAAAGTAGAGACTGGGATATTTCATCCTCATGTATTGTGTTTCTTCAAAAGATGCAAACTTCAAAATTATTAGAATTTCATTTCCTGAGGGTGTAAAGTAATTTTCTGCAGGTAAATTTATACACTTTCTGGGGTTCATATCTTCAGTCAGGCCCAATCTAATTAAAAGTTTGGCAAAAGCATAGTAAATAAAACAACTTGCGCATATAATATTTTATTTGGTTAAAGTGTTTTCTGTATTACTAAGTGAACTAATATATATAACAAACCCGGCACCTGTTGTACAATAATATTCAAGCCAATCCATCCTCTTTCCACCTGCTTGTTTCAGCCACCTGCTTTCCTAAACTTGTAAATGTTGGGATGCTTATTGTGTCTGGGGAAGTGAAAGGGAGGGAGAAAGGAGAAGCAGCTGTTTGAGCACTGTGTCTTAATGGGTACAAAACCAGCTTAATAACACTAGTGAGAGCTACTAGGAATAAAGATGGGCCAAAACAAGTATCTAAATCTAGAACTGATTTTTTCTGAAGTCTAGGGCTGTGTCATGTAGAGTGTTTCCCAACCAACCATATGGCTCAGGCTTACATTTGGATGCAGTTAAAATTTTTATTTGGTCTTTAGAAGTATTCTTTATTCCAGTGATATGATCTGCCTTAAAATAGTATATTTCTTCCACTTCAGCTGGTTTTCAGACCACCAGCATAAGTAAAGAGAGGGAGGAAAGGAAAAATTCCTAGAAAATGAATTTAAGAAAAAGAAACAGATGAACTCATTATCTACAAAATGTCTAATTCTCACATGGGATATCACTCTCCTCTTCCTTTCAACTGCGCACAGTCCATCAAAATTTCCTCACATGATTAAAACTTCTGCAACTTTCTGCCTAGAAATATTTGTTGAATGGAAAGATACCCAACTGTTTGGGTGGTTAAAATGATCCTTCCCATTCTAGATCCTTCAGAGGCTCCAGCTGTTTTACAGATGTAGGTATCTTACAAAATGGATCATTGTAAGTTTTATGTCTCTCAGCACATTCATACATCTTGCATTGAATCTTCTTTATTATTTATATTTTCATGTGAGAATAACTGCAACTTCAAATCTGTAATGATACTCGAGTGTGTATTTTTGTGTTTGGAATGGCATATAGAACCTTGAAAAAAACTCTGGGTCTGAATCGGTCTAAATAGAGAATAAAAAATAACCTTTAGGTAAGTACCAGAGGGATGCCTCTGAGGTTGTAAACTACGAGAGACGATCCTGCACAGCATGGCTTTAGGAGTTGATAAGTTAAAATTACAGCCTAATAATAGTTCATCTGGGTATAGTTTATTTTTATATGCATAATTTATAGCTTTCTACCAAATAAAATAAAGGAAAGGCTTTTTTAAAAAAAAGTTTTGAGAGCAGCTTTTATTCTGTGTGTATGTATATCAGTTTTTCCATCATGATCTGCTGATACAATGGACAGGACATATTTCAGTTGTTATATACATTATTACAAAGGGCTTGCTAGCTTCATCCTTCGTTAGTTGGGGGGGGAGGGGGGAACACATGGTGACATTTTTACAGCTCCTCTTTGTTAAACTGAAACAGGCCTGTAAAGACTCAGAAGTTTTTAGAGCAATGAGGTAATCATCTCTGCAGTGACTGAGGAGGCTTGAGAATTATTAATAACATCCATGCAAATCTGTTTGCATTATACATCATTACAATCACATGTATCCTGTGAAAAATGCCATCACACTAAGTATTTTCTGTCCTTGAGGCACGATTGTCTTTGCTGAAACTCTTTCATAGCAAGCTGGAATATTTATGGCTTTGTAAAAAAGGTTTGTAACAAATAGGAAGTGCAGTCAGTTGTTCTTAACCTTGATTGCTATGAGGATCTGTGAATGAATGCCTAGAAAACCCACTTCTCATACTTACTTTTCAGTATTACTCTTCAATAATATTTAATTAGTCTGTGTGTTGTTTTGCTTGCTGGTGAGTGCCATACTCAGTATAAGTAGGACTTTAAAGTTTTAGGAGTGGCAATATTTATTTTGGCCTGTGGATAAGCAAATGTGGCGTATGAAAAGAATAACCTCTTGTCTTCAATGAGTCACATCTGAAGTACACTAGTGAAATGAAAAGGAAAACATTACAGAAAGCATGTCTGAAAAAATGTAGTATTTCAATAATTTGTTTAAATATATAAAGAAAGGACACAAGAGACTAGATTTAGCTATCTCAGAACAGAAAAACCAAAAACTCAAAACTACAACAAAAAGTTAATAGTCTGTTTAGCATATTTTACTTTCTTCTTCAGACAAAACTCCCACTTACTTCTATGGGATTCAGCTGCAACCTCTGAATAAAGACCCCCAGTAGAAAGAGTGCTACAAATGCTCATGTAATGAAGAAACAGCTCGCTTGCTTCAAGGCATTTAAAAACTTTCCCCAGTGATGTCTAAGGATCCCACAATTGGAATAGGAACAGAATTATAATTATTGAACTCCCATTTTTAGTTTCAAAATTACTAGACTTTTTTTTCTGCAATAAATGCATGACTCAGGTTGCACTAGTCCCGTCACAAGTGTGGAAGTGTAGAGATGCTGCTGCTGTGAGTTACTGTGTGTCAAGGTGGAGATTGAACTTGAGGTGTTGGACATAGGGAACCAGGTGTGGTTCAAGGTCCAGAGCAGCTCTTGCTGTACATGATCCCAGCCTTGTGCCAGTACTTTTCATTCTCCTTACATGGAACCCTACTTGTGTGACTAGATACAAGAGCTCTCCTCTCTCAGCCACCTGGCTGAGCTCCAGTATTGCTTTGCTCTAGTCTCTACAATACTATGTGAATGTAACCAAGGATAAACTTTTTGAAAACTCATTTTAGCTGTCAAAATTGACTTAGTGTGTATTTGTGTGGTGTTCTTGACATCTTCCTTATTTATACCAAATAGCATACAAAAGTTACATTTAATATATTAAATCATAAGGTTGTACTTATATGTCTTTTGACATAAAAATTAGGTGTTTGAAAGTCAAACACTCCAGTATCAAGAAATGCCAGAATTAAGGTTGCTTGTATAAGCATAATTTAGCTCTCTCTGGGCATTCATTTTTATATGTAATTTTTTAAATAATTATGCAGTCACAACTCTATTTTTTTCTTTTTCACAATCCTTTCTGGATCTTACTCTGTGTATTGCAGCAGTCAGGAAATGCTTAATAAAGGGGCAAGGAAAAAAAATTACAATTATGCTTTTCTTACTATGCATGGCCATTACATATTTTGTTTTCTCCTCATTGGCCATTATGTAATTAATTTCCATACTTCATAAAAGTAAATCCTGTACTTCAACTCTGCTCTAAAAACTTGTAGAATATTACTATGAAAACTTATGTACATAACCGTGGGACTTAGGAACCCTAAGCACAGTGGCAATAATTTGGCTCAATTGTGAGCTTGAGTCCGCTCAAAACCAAAAAAGCATACCAGAGATGGAAAAGCAGATGAATACCCATTGCGAACTACAAAGACATTGTCAGAGACATGCAGAGATGCAGTTAGAAAATCCAAAGCTCAACTCAAATTGAAACTACAAGCTCAAATCAAAAACAACAAGAAAAGGTTCTTCAGGTACATAAACAATCAGAAACAGAATGAAAATACTGTCCCACTGTTAAACAGAAGAGGTAAACTAGGCGCCAACAGCACTGGAAAGGTAGAGGTTCTCAGCACTTGCTTCACCTCTGTCTTTACCAGCGCTGTTGGGGCCCAGGACTGGGGAACAAAGATCCGGGTTGATGCCACCATCAGTGAAGGAAGAGCATGCAAATTATTACAGGAGCTTGACCCCTACAAATCAATGGGCCCTGACAATATCCACCTGAGAATGTTAAGAGAACAGGCTGATGTTGTGAGCCCACTCTCCATAATCTATCAGAATTCAAGGAGACCAGGAAACATCCCAGAAAACTGTAAGAAGGCTAATGTCACCCCGATCTACAAGAATGACTTAAAGGATAATCCAGGAAATTATAGGCCCATCAGTCTTACTTCAGTACCTGGAAAAGTTATGGAACGAATCGCCTTGGATTCAAATGAAGGACATGACTGGGAAAAGCCAGCACAGATTCACCAAGGGCAAATCATGCTTGACAAACCTGATCGCCTTCTACAATAAAGTAACCTGCTTGTTTTATGTGGGGTAAGCGGTGGACATTGGCTACCTGGATTTCTCCGAGGCTTTTGACATAGTTTCCCCAGCCTCCTCCTACAGAAACTGATGTGTTACAGTCCAGACAAGGGGTCTGTGCTATGGGTGGGGAACTGGATGAGAAGCCACACCCAGAGTGTGGTGGCCAATAACTCCTCTTCAAACACGCAATCTGTCACAAGTGGGGTCCCCCAGGGATCAGCATTGGGCCCAGTGATGTTTAATGTCTTCACAAGTGATCTAGATGATCGGATCAAGTGTATGCTGATAAAGTTTGCTCATGACACCAAACTGAGTGGGGAAGTGGACACTTTCGACCTGCAGGAAAACTGGAAGAGTGGACTAACAAGAACTGTATGAAGTTCAGCAAGGACAAGTGTAAGGTCTGGCACTAGGGAAACACAATCCAGGACTGCAGAACACACAGGCTCAGGGTTCCTGATGGACAAAAAGCTCAATATGAATGAACCGTGTGTTGCTTTGGCAATGAAAGCCAACAGGATGCTGAGTTGCATCAACAAGGGCATCAACAGCAGATATAAAGTCATTATCCCACACTATTCAGCGCTTGTCAGGCCACACCTGGAATACTGTGTTTAGTTTTGGTCCCCGCTAGACAAAAAAGTTGCTATTTGCATTCAAATGAGGTTAATTCCTTTCTTACGTGGTCCTGAGCTACAACAGGGGGAACATGAAAGAATAGGAAAGATCAAAAAATAGACTTATTTAAATTGAAATTATTAAATACAATACAAAGAACTGAATGTATTGTAATTATTAAAATATAAACTGGAGAAAAATATGTAAACAGGTTGTTTTCTGACATACGTTTTAAGGGAAATCAAATGTTTCTGTACACATTTTCTCCTTCGCACCCCAAACACCTGCAAATATAAGATAACTTATACCCACAAAATCATAGACTAATTCATATTGGAAAAGACCTCTCAAAGTCACTTAATCCAGTCTCCTACTCAGAGGAGCACCAGCTTCAAAGTTAGACCAGGTTGCTCAGGGATTTAGCCAGTCAAGTTCTAAAAATCTCCAAGGACGGAAATTTCACAGCCTCTCAAGTTCGTAACCATTCTCACTGTGAAAATTTTTCTTCTGATATGCAGTTGAAATTTCCATTGCTGAAATCTGTGACATTGTCTCTTGTGTTCTCATAGTGAACCCCTGAGAAGTCTTGCTCCATCTTTTCCAATACCCCCTTTAGGCTTTTAATTGAAATGGAGTACTTCAGCTTTCTTTTTGTCTGTTGTGTAGTTGAATTTGTATTTCCAACCACACAGAGCTTATTTTTCTTCACTAGAAAAAACTAATTATCATTTAATAAATAATCAGTTCACTTTTCGCAATTTTACATGCTTTACTATGGAAGAAAAATGAAGGGTATTTACATATATGTAAAACTATGTAGTATCTAAAGTAAAATGCAGAAAGATAAATCTTGTTCTTGTCATCTAGAAGAAGTAATAACACATTCAAAAATAATTAGAAACCTTTAGTTCAAAGTCAATTCAAATTATGTCAACATTTAAGTTGTCTGATACTGTATTTAAGGAAATACTGAAAGCATTGCATGTAAACTTTTCAGTCAAATAACATGCTGAAACAAATATAACTCTTCCCCTTTCCTGCTGAGCTAAGTATGAATCAGGAAGTTTAACCAAAACTTGGTGAAGGGTCACAGAATCACAGGATCCTCAGTATCTGCTAAGGAGCAGGAGGAAGGCAGTTGAATGGCATTGCTAGGGAATAACCTGGGGAAAGACACCACTCTGAGAGCACAGAGAAGCTACTGGAGAAATGAAGGTTTAGGGAGAGAGTTTGTATCTGGTTTATTATCTGAAAGTATTACCCACATTGTAGCTAAACTGCAAATTTGACTGTTTTCCACATCATGAAAGCATAGTAATAAAGACAAATGTAAGAAATCAAGTTAAGTGGGATTCCCCAGCTGACGATGTATACTGTGATTAAAATCAGTGTTTTCATACTCATAGTCATGGTTCCTAATAAAGTAAGGCCAGAAGGGACTTCAGAATATGGCTAGTCCATTCTCCTGCCTCCAGCCAGGCTCAGCAATCAACCAGGACTATGGAAGAGCATCTGATGCAAAAGATCTTAAGGAGGGAATCAGCAGTTTAGAAATCCACACACAGCTGATGTTCATGGATTAGCAAGATCTCACCACTGATCACGGTATTGTCAGAGTTGGAATAAACCTTTAGAGATCATCTAGCCCAACACTCCTGCTAAAGCAGGATTTCCTAGAGCACATTACTCAGGACTGCATCCAGGTGGGTCTTGAAGATCTCCAGAGAAGGGGACTCCACAACCTCCCTGGGCAGTGCTCCATCACCCTCACCATAAAGAAGTTTCTCCTCATATTTGAATGGAACTTCCTATCACAGAATCACAGAATATCAGGGATTGGAAGGGACCTTGAAAGATCATCTAGTCCAATCCCCTTACCAGAGCAGGAACACCTAGATCAGCTCACACAGGAAGGTGTCCAGGCAGGTTTTGAATATCCCCAGAGATGGAGTCTCCACAACTTCTCTGGGCAGACTGTTCCAGTGTTCCATCCTCCTCACTGTGAAGAAGTTTTTTCTCAAATTTAAGTGGAACCTCCCATGTTCCAGCTTGCACCCATTGCCCCTTGTCATTAGATGTCACTGAGAAGAGCCTGGCTCCATCCTCCTGACACTCATCCTTTACATATTTATAAACATTAATAAGGTCTCCCCTCAGCCTTCCCTTCTCCAGGCTAAAGACTCCCAGCTCTCTCAGCCTTTCTTCATAAGCAATAAGTCCACTTTTCCCTTGGTCACCCGAGGTGTTAATCCAGGATTAGCCAAATATGGCTGACTTCTAGTAGGTGTAATGCAGTCTATTCCATCTCTTTCCTTTTCCATTGGATGACACTAATGGGAAGAGAAAGAAACGGCAAAGGTCGTAGCACTTACTGCCAATAGACAAATTAACATCACCCCTGCATTGATGGTGGGGATAGATGGAAGAGTGGGAGGAAATAGGGAGCCCGTGTTTTCTCCCACCATTCCCCACCACCTTATCCAGCAAAGTTTTAAGGAACAACCTTAACAACAGAGAGCTGCTAGTATTTTTCCAGTTGAATATCCCAACATTGGCAAGCACACATGCATCTATGCGTCTGACTTTCACATGCCACCGCCTGCATTGATACCTAGTTGCTCTGAAGTGCAGTTTATATCCATATTCAAATTAGCTGCAACATGCAAATTACTTCAGGGTATGATTTGCATATCTTATCACTCATGACGCTTAAAAACATGCTGGCTATGAGTCCTGATCATGTTATGCAGCTAATATACTCTGATTTTAAAGGGACAGGTTGATACCTACCTGAAGCTGATGAAAAAAGGAAACAAATCATTCATCTTCACTGTAACTCAGTTGTCATGAAGTGATGAACTTGGCAACAAGACTGTTTCTACACCAGTTACACATTCATTCTACATTACTTCTTGTCCATTAGTATAATCATTATACTGCTTTGATTCCATAATTTACTAATTATTTTTGTAAGGTGGTGGTTGTTAACAGTTAAATGTCGGTATTGCACGTACTCTAATAAAACAATCTGCAGGATGTTTAATTTTGAACATATTACCTTCCTTGGATGTTGTTTTAACAGATGTCCTGTTAAGATAACAGAGAAATTAAATTAGTTTTCACCTCAAAGCATCTGGGTAACTTTGTAGGTATATGCCTTTGAGCAGTAAATCTGACCAGGGTTTTCAGATAAATAGCTATCAGAATGTTTTAAGTCAATGGCTTTATTTTTTCACCTCTATTACTTAGGGCAGATTTGACATGCTTGATCATATGTCTAACAGATGAAAATTGAAAATAGTGCTGGCAACCAGCAGTGTTGGATTATTCTGAGGGTAGTTTCATGGGTAGATACTATTAAGCATGCTTATGGTTTCAGATAATTCAGTTTTGCAGCAATTTTTAAATCTCAAGATCTTTACCAAATAGAAGATAACTGATTATAAAATGTAAACTGTTTGTTACTGTAGTCATAGCATACGGTGGAAAACATTTAGATAGAAGTAGAATTTTTTGTCTCTTTAATGGTGAAGTAAATTTATAAGAAATCATTCAAAGTATAGAAAAATATGAAATACAGTTGTATAGATTTTGCTTATGATGCAGAGTTTATTTTTGAAAATTCTAGGGCATATTTGATGTTGAGTTCATGAATAAACATACATCTGCATATTGATTTATATATGCACACTTTTTCCCATAATCTAGTAGTTATGCACTGAGTGCAGGAACATATGAAAATGAGTAAGTATAGTGACTGATCAGATGATAATACCATATGATATTTACATATGTGTGTACATACTGTATAAATATCATATATGTGTGTATCTAAATATTAAGTACCTTAGTTATATTGTTAAGATCTGTAAGCACTTAATATAGCCTATGCCTTACAACTACATATATTATAGTTACATGGACATTATAGTATATATCTCAAGGCAGTACCAAGGATATTTCTACAAGTCTTTCAAATGCTACAGACAAGACATTGCAGAAAAGAAGCAAATATATATTTATGAGATTACTTTTTAATATTTATTAATTATATTGCAGTACCATCTAGTGGCCCCAATTTGATATCAGGGTGCCATTATCCTGTGAGCCCTATACACACATAATATAAACAGAGCCTGTCCTAAACGGTGCATAGTCTTAGTATGTGATGAAACAGAGTGAGAATATGGAGCCAACAATAGGTGACCACAGGGAGAATGAAACCAGTGTTATATCTTGGAAATTCTTTATGAAGTCTGTGTTTTCTCAACTTTCTCACCAAGTGTTCCCCATGTTTCTCATCCATATGAGGAAGGATAGGCAAGTGACACAAAGCTCTACTTTTGCTTGGGCACCATTTCCTGATCCCCCTCTGTAAGGAAATTACTTTTGAATGCTATAGTGCGGCATTGCTAACATTTCACCAGTAATTGAAGGCACTGGGGGAAAACCTACTGAATTTGCTTAAAATGAAAAAAAAAAAAATTTCTTTCCAGTGAAGTACTTGTTCAAAAGATCACAGCTACAAAAGTTACGCTTGCTATGACAGCTCTTCTGGGGAGTTGTCTATTCCTTGTAGACAGGACCTTTCCTATGGGTATATAAATCAGGCTCTGGAATCATCTGCGGGCAAGGGCTGAAGTGTTATTTACCAGAGCTGAAAGCTGAGGGTCTGCCAGACCACCTGCTCACCTTTTGTAAAAGTATGAAAACATATGAAAATATGTTCTGCTTTTTAAAAATGAGCTAAATTTCAGTCTCATGCTGTCAACTTTTTATTTCATTATTTATCCTTTTTGAATATATATGCAATACTAGATAGCCCTTAACAGCTTGTTGTCCTAAATTTAGGTGCTAGAATATGCTTTCTCCACATTTACTTTTCCTCTATTTCCTCTATTATTGACCTACTAATTATAATCTATCCGATAAGATCTAATCAGAATTTTCAAGGCAATGCTAAGCCCATAAACCTTTGCCTTCAGCATCTTTTCACATGTGAATAAGCATTTCTTGAACCTGGGAAAGCAATACGAACTGTGAGGCACTCTCCTTTTTTGATCCTGTGTAATATTGTCCACATCCCATACAACGTTAGTGCTGACAACAATTGGCACAGTGTCATTTTTACTGTATTCCTTTCTCACCACCACAGTGGTAGCAGCAAACTCACATACCATGCCTAAGTCCATGCACTGAAAATGGATATCTTATAGTGGTTCATCACCTTATAATGCTCCGTATTTGCAGTTGCCCTTCTGAGGAAGGTCCCACTCCCATGGTCCTGCCAGAGCACTGAAGCACATGAACATTCATGATCTATCTCTGGGCTTAAATACACAGGTATATCTTAAGCGACTCCTAACAGTCACATAAAACATGTTCGTATGCATATGCCCAACTTTTCCCTGAAGCAGGTGAGTAGTTCCTTGAGAAGATGCTAATAAAAGCTAAGTGGCAGTAAAATGCTTAAACTGTCACAAATATTTCCAATCGCGTGTCTACCCCAGTCACAGAACCATGCCAGGCTTTCCACACCCTAAGAGAATTTACGCTCACTAGATAAACCTCCTTAAACATTTAAAGAGATACTTCCAGAAACATGGTGCAATGTAACTCTCTGGATACAACAGAAATTAATTTTTTCCCCTGTTAAATTGCTACCTCAAAACTGTATATTTAATTTTAAATATTAGTAATTTTTTCTTGTCGTTTTCTTCCTTTCTTGTCCCAACGAAAGGAATATTTCCAAAACTGCTACTGCAAGGCAGCAATCTGTGGTATATGGATAAGTGAATTAACTAATGTCAACTTTGATAACTCTGTAGGATTTGATGATGAATTTTTATTAATTGTCTGTAATAAACCTGAAAAATTATTCTCTGGCAAAACCTCATTGACTTCAGTGCTGCTGTACTGCAGCTGACAGCACACTCTCAGCTTGTTTTGTTTTGTTGATTCCATATGCTCAGGATGAAGGACTGCCTATGAAAAATATTTGGTCTCCTTTTCTAATAACTCACAAAACTTGATGATTACCATTGCGAATTTATCCTCAGAGCATAAGTTCACCACAGTGTTGATGTTTTCAAAGCTTGCTGCTGCTATTTCAATGGCATTAATTTTAAGGGGCATCCTATCTGTTCAGGAGTAGACTGCTGTACTCTGGCATTATGTCCCACTTATCAGGCTACCACAAACACCTGTTTATATAGAAATTGGATTCTGTGTTCTGCGGGTAGGATTTGATTGATTAAATAACCTTACGAATTGAACGAAAGTGTGTTTTATTGTGGGTTTCATTCTAAAAGTCTGTTCTTCAGCTGGCCACAGTGTAACTCAGGCTGGTTTTCTTCCACCCTACAATAGTTGGCTAATTCAGCAATAATGAGGTGATCAGTAACATGCTGTGTCTGAGTATCTCACCGGTATCTTTAAACTGCCAATGAACCCTTTTATAGAAAAACTGCTGTTTGCAGTGTAGAGGGAGAGTAAGATCAGAGTGCTAAAAACTGTGTTAAAAAAAAAAGATAGTCCTCCTCTGCAGATAATTGAGACATACCTCACTACTCAGATGAAAAAATAAACCCATCTTGGATTTGTCAGGCTTTTGACCATATCTTAAAACTGAAGGGCTCTCCCTATATATATAAGGGTCCTGTCTATGACTTCCAATCAGACATACAAAGCAATCTCTGTCTTCCTCTTTCTCTCTTTTCTTGGCAATTTTGTATTTGTCACTCCTCTCTTTTCCTCCCTTAGCTTATTAAAGCCCAACACTTTTTGTTATCGTGGCTTTGCTCACCACTGGTCCATTCCTCTGATACTTTGCACATCCAAATGTATTCTAGCTGGTTTTGGCTAAACTGGCAAGTTTTATTTTGCTTTGAAAATATAGGGAAACACTGTATTAGAGTGTGGTTTCAGTTAGGTGTTTCTTTTTAGCTGCCACTTACAAAATACACTAAATGGTGTCATTCTGTACTCAACTGCCCATATGCACCTGGTTTTTAGTGTTCCTACAGCCCACAGATGTTCCTAAAACCCAAGTAAAAGACATCTCTAGTGGCATGCTCTAGTGGCCAAGATTATTGGTTTGTGGTGGGGTGTTGTGCGTGGGGTTGTGGGTGTGGGGTTTAGTTGGTGGGTGGCTTTTTTGTTTGTTTGTTTTTGTGGGGGGGGTTTTTTTGTGTTTTTTTTTTTTTTTTATGTGGTTGGACTCGATGATCTCAAAGGTCCCTTCCAACCACTAAGATTCCGTGATTCTGTGATCTGTACCTCAGCAGCATTGATGGGGATTGATTTGCATTATGTGGAGAAGTTAAGCAGTTGGAACATATGTGTTTTTCTTAAAGTTTGACCTAACAAAATATTTTAAACAATTTTTCTTCATTAGACTATTCAACACCATAGTTATGTAGGTGTGTTTCTTCTTTCGTGTGTTACGTATGTCATCATCATGTTAATGTAATGAAACATTGTTAAAAATATTGCAGATATAATCTGAATAATATACAGTATAAAAATTATATGCATTAGTATAATGTAAAAATGGATACCTTGTGTTGTGCAAAGGCTATCCATGACCATTAGTGTCTACCCAACTGCAGTTAAATCTGGGTCTTAAATGGCCATGTAAGAAATACTACTACGGGCAATACTGAAAGAGATTCGTCCATTGGAAAAGCTGTTCCTTGAGCCTAGGGAACTAACCACTCACTTTTATTGAGAAACAAGCATGCATATACATACACACATGTGTGTGTATATATATATATGTGTGTGTATATATATACACACACATATATAAGCACATATTTGATCGCTGTTTTCCATTTGGTAGCCTATATATGCTGTTCTTTTGCTTCAATATTATTTTTATAAGCATGAGTTCTACAAAAAAGAAAATTCTGTTCTTAGCTTTTGTTTATTTTACTTGTTTTGATTTCATCAGATGTTTTCTTGTGTTACGTATGCCTCGGTTTGCATTTTGAAAAAATATCCTGTCTTTTTCAGTTATTCTGTCTTGAATAGTTCCTATTGTCCTGTCAAATACTATCAGTGCCTTTGTGAATGGTTTAAAGAATTTCAGTCAAATAAGTAGTTTCTATTTAGTACAGTATTATACAATATAGCATAATTTGTGTAGAATAAGAAAGTGTTTGAGCTTCTAATTGTGCATTCTTCAGGGCTGACAAGCCATGATGGGGTTCAAAGCATGAGATGTTTTCTAAAACTACAACTTCTGGCTGTTGTGTTTGCCTTACCGAATTTTGAGATTTTAATTTTTAATAAAGGAAAAAGGTAGGAGCTCAGACAGCTGTTTGGAAGAAGAGGTTATAGAAGAGTTTAGTAACAACAGACTATGTTACTATGTAATTTTTTTTTTCATTAGTATATACAAACTGTTACAGGAATGATAATATAATGATAATTTTCAGATTCTTGGGTTTTCACACTCAGAAATAGTGTAAAATACAAGTCTGAAGTAATTGGCATTCTTTCAAGAAATGCCACTTTCAACGTCCTGATTCAGGTCTCAAAGTCAATAAAGACTGTGGGAATCTTTAACTTACCATTAAAAGACCTTTGTCTGCATCCCATTATGTACCATTAATGATTCTGCAGAGGAAAGTTGCCTCTATATGAAAAGTCACTAAAGACTAAAGTTTACTGAGAGATTTTACATGGGAAGTTATTTTGATTCCTGTACCCATTCTGTTTAGCTTTAGGCAGTGTTTTCAGGTGTTTCGCACAAGCAAAAAAATGTGCCTGTTAAAAAGAATGTGTAAAAAGTAATATATATTTTTTTATACTTATATCACTGCGCACTGTGCAAAACAGTACTCCCTTGTTTCCTATCATAGAAAGGAGTATCCTTTCAAAGTGGGTAAGTATCAAGTATCATCCCCTCCATGTCTCATACAGAAGCAGTGAAAAATACTATGAGCATAAGTGGCCGATTATATATAAGTGAAGAGTTTTTTCACATATAACTTAGGTTTTCAGTAAACCAAACACTAAAATTTATTTTCAAATAATAGTCAAGTAATCAACTCTTTATTAAAGATAGTGAGTTATAGGCATGAAAATATGGACTCAAAGAAACTAACCAGGAAGCCACTGTGACTCCAGCGTCTTTGGCTCCTTCTCAGCAGAACGTGCCATTATGCACTGCCATCCTCCCATCTCCACATGACATGTCCCATCCCATGTGTAATTCTTCAGTCCCTCTCACACTTTCTTTTTACACTTCCCCTGTTCTCCTAGACACCTGCCTGATGCAGGTGGTGATATGCTGAAACATCCTTTGGAGACCCCTGCTTTTCTGCCTAGACTGCCAACTTAGTTCAGAGCAGATACCTGACTTCTAAACAGCTAAAGTGAAATGAGCTGAATCCAACCCTAAGTGCTTATCAGTCATTGAATTCATGGTAGTTAAGCACAACAGGATGCCTTCCTTTAACATCAAGCTTCTAATATATTTAAAAATCTAGTGCCATGGAGCCCAAATTGCATTTAAATTGGAATTTGAGTGTTTAGTCTGTTAGCAATTTCTGAAAATGGGGATTGAGTTCTCACAAAAAAATTCCTTATTTTGCTTATCTTGCAAAAAAAGCATTCCTTATGCTTTTTATCTTAAATCCTGCATTTATTGATTTGCATTCAAGAAACAGAGAAAGAATTGCAATGGTAGAGTTTTCATTTATAAACATAGTGAAAACCTAATTCATGTTTTCAGTTGGAGTTGCATAGTTTATTTAATTCTTCTCCTTCATGGATTATAATTTTGTTTTAAAGTAAGCCAGTGATGCTGCACATGAAATAAATTGAAAACCTGCCTACAATGTCTATAAAACAATGGGAGTCAGTCTTGAAAACCTCATGCAAGAAGTCACACCAACATGCAAATAAATAATAAGCATTTGGATTTTCATTTCAGGGTATGAATAGTAGAATTTAAAAAACTGAGATCCTTAAAAGGCAAATGAAGTAAGTGCACACTTCAAAGCAAGAGCAATGTCAAGAATTTGTGATTCTGTATTGATTGGTACTGTAGAAGACACTCCTAACAAGAAAAATGGAAAGTCTGCATGAAAAATTCAAAGCAAAAGATCTGATCTGAAGATTTCCAATACTGAGCAAGGGATGTATATTCTGCCTACTTAAATTTTTAAGGGTATATTTTTATTAATGGCTGTTTCTTATATGTAGTATTTTCTTTGTGATAGGCTTCATGGTACGTGTTAAATAAGGGGAAAGGGGAGAAAAAGGGAAACTGCTGAATATGTAAGTCCTTGTGCAAATAAATATTTTATTTTAGTTTTTTAGAATTAAATATTAAACTGCAGAAATATGGAACTCCTGTTTTACCACAGAAAGTCACATGACACTATGTTAAGTATAAAGCCCTTTGAGATGATGATTTACTTCATATTTAGAATTAAAAAAGAGAAAAAGATAAAAGGAAATTACATATTCTGATGTTGCAGATGTACTTAGAAAGGTATACCCATATGTCCAGAATGTCCTGTCTCTTTTGCTCCTCTACTTAGGTGATGCCAAATTACCTGTAGTAGAATTATAGACATAAAAAAGGAATAGAACGCCTTATAATATTTCTTGCACATATAAATTAATAATAATATTTAATCTGTCTTTAACCCTTGGATAGTTAAGTGATTCTGATAAACTAATAAAATGGATTGCGTATCATTATCAAGTAGACGGGTTTTGCATGCAGGAATTTTTTCCTGCTATACAACCAAAGTGATTTTACTGAATATCTTTGACGTTTTCTGAACAGGCATTATATCTCCTACATGTTGAAAGACTTTTATCATGCTGATTCTTATTTTTTTTTCCACTTCTCTAGGCAAAGTAGATACATTTCTTTCATGTTTCATTGTTGCCCGTGTTTTCTAGGCCCCTTATTGTCATCTAGATTCTTCCCATATACTATGTCACTTTATTAGTGAAGTATCCAAAAAAAAAAAAAAAAAACCAGCTGAGACCTTACTGGCACCAAGTACAGCAGACCTGTAGGACCTCTAGTATCTTAGCTATAAAGCTACCATTAAAGCTTTACTGAACCAGATTTTCTGAGCTTTGCAAAGCGCTATAGTGTTGATTCTCATTTCTGAGTCACTACAATCTCCTGCAGTTCTCTGCAATATTTTGCTACCTTGACAAGTGTTACTTTCAATCTGTCAGATGTCTCCTGCCTACAGGAAATGCTATGCTCTTTTCTTTATCTAATTCTCCTTGTTGTTCTTGGGTTATCTCTTCAATTTGCTGAGATCATTTGGATTACAGTCGTGCCCTCGGCAGGGTTTACTATCTTTCTGCATGATATAAAGTCTTCAATTCTATTCCCCAGATTATTAATGAAAATATTAATGATTACATTATGAAAATAATTAAATATCAAACCCTTTCTCTGCCAAACAGTGATAAATACTTTTTGTGAACAGGTTTTAAACCAGCAGTGAAGCTGGTGCATGGTGATTTACTTCCATTATGCACTTTCTCAGTTGGCATGCAAGTGATGTGACACAGCCCAGTGTCAGAAGCCAGAATAAAGTCAAGTATATCCTGTCTATTGCTCTGCCTCCCCAAAACCACAACAGCCAACTCACCTGTCATAGCTGAAGAAGGAAAATTATTTTAGTATGAGCTGCTCTGTAAAGCTCATATAAGTATCTTTTACACCTTACAATTTCATAAGAGCACAGGTATTAGCATTTTTGTTACAGAATATCAAGATCTAATACAGACTCACTGTTCTAAAACTGTACAAAAATTATACCTGTCTTTCTGATACTGAATGGTTGCTCCTTCAGTTTTTTAATTAGTTCTATTTTTTTTTTTTTTTTAAGTAGAAACTTCAGCTGAAATCATGTCCCTATTGAAGTCAATGCATGTTGTAGTGTGGGGTCTTTTTATTCCATTGACTAAAATGAGGCCAGGAGCTGACATAGACTCTTCAAGGGCTTCTCAAAATGTCAAGTCTTACCCTTGAAAGCATGGTGATGTCTTGAGAATTCTGCACATCAAAAAAAAATTCATAATAGAAGAGAAGATTTTAGTTTCATTGATATGGAAATCATGTTATGGAGCATGCATCATGCAAGCGTTAGGTGTCTAAACTGACACCGTGTAAGGCATGCATAGATAATTTCCATCCTTGCAAAAATGTTGTTAAATTAGATTTAGTTAAAAAGACGTACTGGTATTTATCATCACAAAACACAGATAAACATATGAGTAATGGTTTGAGTTCTGTTTTGGTTTTTGGCTTTCATATTTCAGTGAACTTGGAATATAAACGATGTGCGAATGTTAGGGGATCTGAATCTGTACATGAAGAAGTAAACATTTATTAATCTATTAAATATCATCTGCTCACTGAATGAGCCAGTTATTTAACTGCAGAAAAGGAACATGACTGTAGTTCAAATCACTTGCCTGAACCTTGGGAGATTTGAGTCCATTTTTCAGCTCTGACACAGATTTCCTGTAAATCAGAGCTTATGCCTCAACTTCTGCTCCCTGGTTTTGCCAGTGTAAAACAAAGATGATTGCAGATGCCTCTGTGAAAAGGACAGCAACACAATGAGGTTAAACTCAGACTTCCTCAAGTGCCTTGCCATACTAGTGGAGACATCTTAATCTGATGGTTCACCTTTTGTAATCCTGTTCACATTGGGGAATTATTTGAAGCCTTGCTCGCAGAATTTGTTCCCTTCCTCAGTGAAATTACAGCCTACTGCTAATAAAACAAATTTTTATTAACACATTTAACCTTTCTTCTGATAATTTTTGCTATGACTATGGTTATCATAATTATATGTTCAAATTATTTATAGAATTTTATGGGAGAAAAAGTTCTTATTAGAAATCGTTCACTTCACCACCTGATGACTGACAGTCAGTAGTAACTGAAGGTGGAGGTATGAGCTTGTGTTTTTAGATCAGAGGGATATCCTGTCCAGCTAAGAAGAACTCTGATATACAAAATGTGATCAAATCCTTCTGGTCATCTACCTAAACACAGATGCGAACACCACTCTACTTTAACCAAAACATGATGGTACCTTTAGCAATCACAAACACTTAAGCATTAGACTATTCATGAGAACTGTAAGTAAAGGGAAATCTACCAGAAGAATTATTATTTTTCAGCCCAGTGTGGCCTCCACCTACAGCTGCCCCTCTAGGAGACCCGAAGGCTTTCTGTGGGAGAGAACAACATACTGAGAGTAATGTAATTTCCAGTGGTGCAAATGTAATCAGATAGAAAGCCAGAGGTTTAGCTATAATGTTCTGTCAGTAAAATGCTGCTCATATCCCTTTTTCTTCCTTTTTTAATGTAAAATATTACTTGATAATCAATAAGCATATGGGAAACAAAAGGTAGAAAACAAAGGGAAAATTTTCACAAGAGAAGAACTAGCCAATGGATCCTAGCAGGATTCGTGCTAGAGCATTTGCTCCAGCAGAATATTCCGCATTGGTCAAGCAATGTGATGAAGAAAGCCGGATGACAGAAATAGCTGAGTATACAGAGAGGTTCAAAAGTTAAGAGGCTGAGTAGAATTACAGACCACTCTCCCAATCTTTCTATCTTACAAAATAGTGCTGATAGGACCATTTGTCCCTGATGATAAATATACAGTGATAGGTTCTAAATTAGCTGTTACCATCTGGAAAAAAAATATCTATAATGTGACTACTCTGAAAGCATCAATTCAATACTGAAAAAACAATGTTAAGACTTGCTAGAAAAGGAGCAGAATATGAGGCAAGGGTAATCATACTACTGGCAAAAAACATAGTGAACTGCAGTATTAACTACTGTGTTACATTCTGTTCATCTGATCAAAAAATAATTAACAGACTTGTTGAAGAAGAAAGAACAGGGATGCTGAAATGGTTGTCTGAGGGATGAATGACTGTCACAGCTTCTTGGAGTAAAAAATGTTTTCCTCCAGTATCTGTTTTACACTTCCAGGTTTAGGTCTGTAGTTTCTGCTTAGGCTATGGTTCCCCTGATTTTTTGTTTTCAGGAAATAAAACCTGCTTTGATTTGTTGCCCACTTAAAAACAGTGATGAAAAAGAAATCCATAATAAAAAAAATCTGAGGGACAAAGACAACTGGCAAAAATTATTTAGGAATTTTCTTGTAATTACTTGGGTTTGCTTTTGTAGCTGGTGAATCACCCTGTCTACCTTCCCTCCCTCTCCTCTTCTGCTCCAGTAGAGCAGAGAGGAAGACAGCAGTGATAATCCTCTTGGACTGAAATATTTTACACTTGTTTGGTAGGTGATAAATGCTGCATTCCGAGGGGATTAGCACAGTGAAGCTTCACCAAAGGAGTGAGAGTTTCTGCATACACACTAAACAATTCAGAGCCTTGTTGGATCAACATTAATATCCATACTTCTTCTGTGGGAAAAGCTAATACAGGAACAACAGCCACATGAAGTTAATGAGAAACCATTTTTTGGACTAAATCATATTATTCTACTGCAGCTACTATGCTGTGAACACCTTTAATTGTCATGGGGTTTGTGGTTGGTTTTTTTTTTCACTAGTTTACACTAATTTGTGAACTTCTGCTGAGTTAAATATGAACTGAATTAGTAACCTGTATTGTATTTTCTCGTGAGGGAAGGCAATTTGAAGCAGCTTAGTATTCTAATCTAAGTGAAACATTTGTAACGATCAGCATTACAACCACTATAAAGTCTTAATAAATATATATATCCTAATAAATGCGAAGGGTATAATATGGCAAGTGAAACATTTCTACTTTTAGTGGATTCCTGTAATTTCTTTCCGCATTTCAATTTCATTAAAACCAGTCCTTGAAAGATATGCTGAGTTCTCAAGAAAGGCAATTGAAGAGCATTTTGTTTTCCTCCCCATATCTATAAGCATTTAAAAATACTTTTGAGAGCATTCAGATTTGTTTCTTACCTTAGTGAAAATAATGTAATAAGTACAGCAGGCTTAAAACAAGAAAGCAATTTGGCGAGTACAAGCTGTTTTAACTTCTTTTTCCAGGTATGTAAAATTTATGCATAAAAAAATGCTTTTGCTTTGAATTTCTTCAGTCTACATAGAATAACAAGGCAAATAACCTATTCTAACATTGAATCCAAACAATATGAAATTTAAAGTACCATATGAAAAGACCAAAGCAAAATTGTTTTATAGTTTCTTAATGTTTAAGCATAGAATGTAATAGAACGTCTTATGGAAAACGTTAATTTATGGACAATTTAAATTGTACTTTATTTTTCCTATTTTGTCATGTGCTGTCCATAATCATGTCCTAATGCCCAGGCAGAAGATTGCAGTGTAACACCAGGAAAAAAAGAACCCAGTAGCCTGTCTAATGCTAGATATTTCAACTCCTAGATTATTTTAGATTGTGAGCTTTATGTTAGAGCTGAGTACTGTATCTGTGACAGACTTCTAGCTACCCAAGATGGAAATACTGCTTTTCCTCGATTTCCAAATGCATCATTTTTGAAAAAGCCATACTTTGGGCACAATTATGTTTACTTTGAAGCACCTTTACAAGGTAATGTGAATTGACATCAGCAGATAGAGGTGTGTTTACTCCCACTTGACGTTTACTTGTCTTTGTAGTCATTCTATGGGTTTTTCCTGTAACTGATCTCAATACTGAAAGTGTTAGGGAAGAAGGGATATCTTTTACTTTCATTTTAAAATGCAGTTTACATAGTTCTTCCTTCAACAAGATGGCATTACAAACTAAAGAAATATGTAGTCATATTGCATGAATTTGTTGATATGTGATGTAGTGGAGAAGATGAAGAAATGATAAGCCATAGTGATGGAGAGCATTCAGCCTGGATGTGAACTGATTGCTGGGAATATTGATATACCTTCCCTTGAGTACTGACATACCTTCCCTTCACCAGTCCTTTTTCAGGCTTCATCTCTGATAACTTACAAACTGTTCAGACTATACATACTGTAGGCTGGTTTAGGAGAAATTTTTTTTTTCTTTGTTTTTTTTTTATGATTTCATTGAAATGTTAAAAAAAGAGCTAGTGAAGGCAGAATTCAGAAAACATTGAATGTAAGAGTGCTTCCTGTCTTCAGTGCCTTGACAGGAGTTACACAGCTTAAATGGCAGGCAATATATTTAAAATAAATATTACGGTAGCAGAGAAAAATCCTAATAGGTCACACTACTGTATTTTTCTGAAGAAAATGTCATTTTTGCTATTTGAAAAAAGGTACCAGTTATGACTAATTAGACCTTGAGTTTAATGCTTAAATATTATAATTTGTTTTAAGCCATCATATATAAAAAGCCATCAAAAACTACATTTATAGTGCTTGGCTTAGAACACGTTATTTCATGGCTTTGTTCCGCCTTTCCAATAAGAAATGCACTTGTAATGGCAGGAGATAAAACGACGCCTCCTCTGATGATTTAGGCTATAACATTTAAATGCCAGAGTATCTGGAAAAAGCGTCTGCATCTTAGTGGTAATTGTTAGTAATTTCTTGGACTGCTAGAAATCTTCTCGACATATGCAAACCAGATGAATAAAATATTTCTATGCTAACACTGCAACACTAAAAATATCTAAATACTGTCAGAGAACTGATTTGATTGTTAACACCAAAATTTTTCCTTTTTTTTTTCCTTTTTCCTTGAAGTGTAAGTTTTTAGCACTTTACACAAAAGCAATTCTTGTGGCAATAAAAATGCACAGTATTGGAAAGCCCATTGAATATATTTCCATGTAGATGCAATATTATGTGACTTATTTCTTTAAATTTGTGCTCCTAGAAGTGCAATATATTTTTTTTAACATAGGATGATATCTCATAGCCAAAGTTATGTCCTAATCACTAACCTCAACAGCTTGGGAGTGTTCAGTGGAATTAGTCAAAGTTTTTTTAAATAAATCTCATGGAGAGGTTTACATGTTTCACCTCCTTGCTTAAGATATATTTCTAGGTAGTTCAAATAATGGATATAGGAGTTCGGAGGTGGTTTTTTGTTTTGTTTTTTGGGGCTGACTGTATAAAATTCTCTGGAGTTTGCATAAGGACTGTATCCATGTGTGAGAATGCTGAGGGTTTGAGTACGGGGTGTTTTTTGTGCAGTACACACACCAGCACAAGCAGTATGTAGGTGGCAGGCTCAAAATAATAAAAAATGGTTTAAAAGTCATTCTTGCAGAAAAGCATGACTATGAAAAATATTTTTTCTCAACAGATCTGATATTTTGGGGTATATATTGCCAAAATAATTTTGTTCCTTTTTATTGCCTCATTACAGTGTTTGTACATGTATGAACATGTGGACAGGTTTTCAAGTCTTTCCCTTGTCTAATTATTGGCATTATTTAGTGAGTTAAACTTTTAACCCCCTTTCAAGGTTATTTGACACCATTCTGGAGACAGATTTACTGACAACTGGGAGCTATACACCTCACCAAATCTTTGTCTGGGTAGTGTCATGATAAAAGATGACACTGTTTGCATTCAGATCATATATAGAATTTTGTGTTTCTTTGTTCTTTCATCTAGAAACCAACTAGCAGAAATAAATTTGGAGCTGTGTATCTAAAGTCTTTTGCGATTCTAGAATCACATCTTAAGAGTTGTGGTTGTAGTAGATGCTTACATATAAGCACATGTACCGAACCATTTCACTGAAATACTTCAGCAACTTCCTTTTATAATAGGAAGTAACGTAGCTTTCACCAGAATATGAGGTACAGTTTTTGCTTATGGGGATGAAATGTATGATTATTAAATATGATCATTAAATAATACCCTTTTAATGCTTATACATGTCAGAGGTTACAGGAGTGAATTTAAATTTACTCACAGCAGTTATAATACCATGATGCTAATAAGGGATGTAGTAATTTCTTTTAATATATACGTAAAGTGTAACAATACTGTGAGCATTCATCTGCCTGTGAAGATTTTAGCATGTGAAAAGGAAGGAAGGTAAGGAAAAAAAGGGAGTTGGAAGTGTTAGAAGAGAGGTTAGATGCTGTACAATAAAAGCTAGAAAATATTTTTAAATAAGAAGGATGTAGCTTTTTATTGTTACTGTAAAGATAACATATTTAAGTAATCCAGTTTAAAAATAATGTGACTTGCCTTACCAGAACTATGATATTAATCAATTTCTGGTGCTTTTTTATGGGAAAATCTTCTCATTCAGCCCAATTATGCATCATCAGATATGTCCTCTCCTGGAAACAGTCACTAAAATGGTAACTCCTGCTGAGGGAGAAAATAGACCCATGTTTTGTTGGGGGATAATAAAAAGGTCAAAGGTATTTCTTGAAATGTTATTACAAATTCTCCTTTATACTTGCTATGTACTCTTCTGTTGAAAATTGCATACTTGTGATCTGAGATGTAAGTAATCCATTTTAAGACTGTGAGAGCCCATTATGATCATCGAGTTTGATCTTTTGAATAACACAGTCCTTTGAATTTCACTGGGTAATTTTTCAAATTCTGATGGGGTTTCTTTTTAGCTTATAGAGGGAAACTCTAGTCTAAAACATATGAAGTGATGGAAAATCCATTGTTTTAGATAAGTTGTTCTACTAAGTAGATATCCCTAGTGTTAAATTTGCTCCTACCTCACTCGATTTTATTTAGCTTCTACTTCCAACCTCTACATCTTGTTATACCATTGTCTAGTAAACTGAACGTCTTCTATTATCAGAAATTTTCCATTCATATTCAGATTGTTTTCCTTCTCACACCACTCCTAGTGTATCATCATTACCAAGTTTAAACTATAAAGACTACTATTAAACTAGTAGGATAAATTAAAAATATTGCAACTTTTAAAGCTCTCACCGTAATTCAGGTTTCCCATATCCAGTATAAATATTTGAGCTCTTCCCAGAACTCTTTTTACTTTTTCAGTATCCATTTGAAAGTGAGACATGAGAGCTGTTTCCCAGTAATGATCTCAACAGTGTCCAGAACAGGGTAAATAAAAAGTCCATAATGAAAACACGCATCCTATATATATGTTCAGGGATTGCATATATTCTCTTCTCATTGATTTTACTATGGGAATTCTTGTTGATTAACTGCTATCAATCTCAAAAACTTGTCTGAGAATGCCCAAATACGGGCATTCATCAGAAAAATCTGTGACCTGCATTCCTAATTCCTCATTGTAAAATATTAAAATGTCTGCCTTGCTCTGTAATCTGCTGTAAATGTAGCATTTTCAGCTCTTTGTTCATCATTCAACCATTTGTGTATCAACTGCATGTTTTTTCTAACAGGAATGTTCAATTTACTCTGGAAAGATGAGTATCGGATGATAATTGGTGAAGATCCTTGCACTAGCCCACTAAAAATTCCTCTTTGCATAATTGTTCCAAGTAAACAGCTATTTTCTGAGATTTGCCAGCGAGCTAGTTTTTCAAATGATTGGTATGTGCTACAAGGAATTTTGTATAGTGCTAATTTTTAATCTGAATGTTGTGCAGACAAATGCCCTTACAAAGTTGTATTATGTCAACACACTTTCCTCTGTGAACTGAACTTGTCACCTCATCAGAAGTTTTGACAAGGTCTGTTTTCCATAAAACTGTGCTGATTGGCACTAATTATGCTACTATCCCTTAATTCTTTAGTACTTTTATGTTACATCAGCTTTTCTGCGACTTTGCCCACAACAGAAGTTCAGCTAACCAGACTGTAATTATTTGGGTCATCATGTCTACCCTTTACAAAAAGGGTACTATGCTACAATAGATAATTACAGGATTTTTTTTTCCCTTACATTGTGTTTTATAAACATATGCTTAGATCTCCCAGTGGAATGGTAAGTACCGTTTTGCATAGTACATCCTTGAAAAGGACTCAGATTTGCAGGCCACAGAGCAGACTATTCCAGACAGGATGGGGTACCTGCTGTACACATGTGGCGGCTGAATATTGCTAACTTTTCACAAGACAGAGTGCATACTGATGATGCTGCTGGAAAGGTTACAGCCTCCTTAAACTCTTCTCTGCTCCAGTAAGTCACCCCATATCTCAGATAATCTCGTTCAGTGTTATGTTTTTAAAGCTGTCTCAACTCAGTGTTGTTATCCTGGTCCTGTCTGTTATGGCAGCACGTCACAGAATATATGCTCTGAAGAGATCATGGAGATGGGTGAAAATCACGAGATAGAATGCGTGGCTTTTAATGATGAAGGATCAGGTGGGCTTAAAAGTATTTAGAATAGGTACCATAGAATATTCTGAATCTGTAGTTTTCAATCTCCTGATCCTTATGCAGTTAGAATCTTGGGGCCAGTGTAATGGGTAAAGCAGTGTCAACAGGCAATGGTCTGTTGAATGTCATGATGCCACAATGATTTTTGCAGCAGTTGAGCAGTCATCTTCATTCTGAATGGCGTTAACACAGTATTTTGCTTTTACTCCTGCAGAACAACTACAAGAGTTAGGTGGCATTTCCAAAAACTTTTTCTGATATCTTTAAATTTAAGTATTTCCTAGGTATTTGGAGTGTTTCCATTTTTTTTCAGATTAATACTTCAAGAGCCTGTGTAGTCATTCTCAAGAACAAAAAACAGGAAAGCTGCACAATCAGAAAACACACACTTCAAAAAAAATCAGTATTTTCATGCCTGCTCTTGCCCCTTCAGTAGTGTACTTTTGGGAAACAAAGCTTAATTTCTCCACTTTACAAACCCAGCATTCTCTTGTGTAATAAATGAGGTTGGCATATACAAAGGGAGTAATGTTATTTTCCCAGCTAATCAGATATACATTTTCTTGCCATCTTGAGCTTAGAAAATAATTGGAGGACAAAGTGTTCTTGAAATGTGCCAGCAAAAATATTATGTTAGAAGTCCTTTTATTTTTAAGTTGCTCTGCAATCCACTGAAAATCAAGAAAATTCTGTATATGCAGGGATTGACAGTAAAGTACGATAACCCTGGTTTCTGTGTGGAAGAAGAAAAATGTAAACAAAACCTATTTGATTATCCAGATCTATAAAAAGTGTATTAAAATGTATAAGAGGTATAAATAAATTTGGGAGAAGTTAAATATGATCTGCATGTTATGTCACAGTTGAGGATTCATAGCAGATGTCACCTTGAGCAACTGCTAGACCATGTTCATACACATGTACTCATGCAAAGCGTAAGTTATTTTTACAGATAAAAATACTGCCAATTAAAACTTTTTGTTGGAATTACATGAAATAACAGGGAATAGCTTATACTTTTATAGATTGCATTGCACTGCAGAGTATCTATGAATCATCATCTCTGGTTCAGAATTCTCCTAAAGAGACTTTTCCTTAGGAGATTTCTAATGCTTATTGCTATTAGGAATTGAACAGGTTGCTTTCATCAGATGTTTCTGTAAGTTTGATAAAATCAAGAAAGAAAAAAATTTATTAAAACTCTTATCTATTCTGGAGGTGATATATTTAGATTTGATTTCATGTCTTGGGAAAGGCTGCAATGTTGACCTTTTCAATATGGTATTGTAATAGGTTTGCAAATTCCTTGAAATAGGTTTGAGGTGTTTTCTTTTTAAGTGAATCCAGTTAATACTAATTTAATACTTTTTTCTATTTATCTGTTATATTTGTTAGTGTAAATAGTCTTCTGGTCTTGAACAACATTGATTTACCTGTGATCTGTGAGCAACATATGTGGTATCTGTGTATTTTATTATTATCTGTGAATAGTGTATGTATTATATGTGATCTGGGTCAAACAACTTGAAGACGAATTGAGTTTGGTAAGTTTGAAGCGTAATGACTCCCATCACAAGCTATGGAAATTTGTGATTATCAGCTAAAGAATCCATTTCAGCTTTCTGAACCTGATACAGGATTTTTCTTTATCTTATTCATTATAAAACACCATAACGCACGTGGTGGAGAAATGTAATTTCTTAATTATAAAATGTCTACAAGTCCTTGAGTTTCAACTCTTTAAAATAAGTGTATCATACCAGTCAGTCATTAGGGAGGTTCTAAGTAAGTCACACTTTTAGCTGAGACCTACCTGCCAGTTACTCTGTCTATAAGTTATTTCCCTTCCGTAGAGAATTAGTCTGCAGCCAGTAGTGCTTATCTGTGGCCATAGACTCTTGTGAATCCTTAGAAGTAGACCTCAGTGTGATGTCTGACTTCACATAAATGTACTTTGCATTTGAAACGAATGTTTTCTTACTTTGAAGACAACTATTTAACTTGGAAAGGCAAACAGTCTCATCCTGGACAACACCATAGAACTTGATCCAGTTCATATTACCTGGAAGTGTACCTCGCCGTTCTCCATGGAAATTGTCTGACTAAACATTATTACTCTATGCCATATCAATCTACGTTTTATGTACTTACTATTAATGTATTAGCCTTCCACCACAATCTAATGAAAATGGTAATGTTTTGTCTGCAAAAGATGGCAACTAGTTGGGAAAAAATTGATATATCAACTGGCAGATTTTTCACTGCTATGCAGTTCAGGAATATTTTCCTTACTTTTACTCCTTCCCACGTTATTATTTTGTTTAGTATCTAGTTCTAGCTGTTGGAATGAGTTTTATCATATTTTACTATATTTTTCGATCACATACAGAATTATATTTTACTTTTTGGATGTGGAAAAAGGAAGTACAAGGGGAGCAGAGGAAAGTGGAACACCCTAAATGCTCATTTTGAGTAAGAGTCTTTATTCTTGAGCTTATCTGCTATCCAATTTGTGAAGACAATTTACAGGGACAGAGACTTGTTTCTTTTAGGGAGGCTTGGGTAGAATAGAGGCAAGGAATCCAGTCACCTTTCTTTCCTTTTTTATGTTCAGTGGAAACCAGGAGCAAAGAAAAAGAACAGTCATGTTGGGTCAGAGCTCCCTTTTTGCAGGGTGACTTCTCATTTTTCAGTTTTTGAGATGTGAATTTTTCAAATATGTAATACCCTGATGTACATGCAACTTAAAGATTTTACAATGTTGCAGGTCCAGATAGATTTGGTACCAAGGAAAGAAATTTTTCTTTTCCAGGTTTATTTGATTTTAATAAGATGACAAGCCTGCTTAATTGTAATCTCTTTCTCTGAGAGAGCCATGAATGCTCCTATTTTTAACAAAGAGAAAATGGAAGGTATTGGAATGAACTTTTAAGGAACCACCACAAGCTTCAGCAACTCTTACTACAAAGGTGGTACATCTTTGATTTTGTTCTTTCTTAATGTAAATAGAGTGCAACTTGTATTTTGAGGAAATGCACATACAACAGTCCCTTTCAAACATAACAGCAATAATACTGTCAAAATTTAATACTCCAGTGCACATTTATCTCCCATTTCTCTCTTCCTTAGGTCAGGGTTATTAGGGAAAAACATAGGGTAGCTGTTAGTTAAATTGAGTAGAGTATAGTATCAAAAAGTATTGAAAAGTTAATATTATGTTTAATTTGCTTCTCCATGAAGAATTATTTTTGTAATGTGTCCATGTAATTTTCTCTTCAGAAAACAAAATCTAAATTCTAAGTTCTAAGACATTCATAAGGCTAATGATAGCTCATGTCTTAAATACCTATCTCTATCTAAATGTGTGTCACCTTTTCATACAGATAGCCTCTTCTATTACATATACATAGAAAAAAAAATGTACTATTCTTTGCTTCCCTTTCAGTCTGTCCACAGCTTACTGTGCTACTGTCAAATAAATAGTCTACCAAATGTTAAATAGAGGCTACATTATAATCAACATATATATTCAAAATTTTCAATTCCATATAGATTTACATACACTTTACAAAGATGGCCAACCCTACCATATTTGAAGGGATGTTGTTGGATTTTAAGTATCAGCATTCAGGCATTTGGAAAAGGAAGTCCCAATTTATTGTCCTTTTGTGAAGGTTGCATTATACAAAATGTGAATAGGTGGTCATACACAAATTTTACATCAGGCCCACTCCCAAATTACGTGCACAGAATGCTAGCTATGGTCTACAACAGTAGCACAGTATTTCTGTTTGTGACATATTTGGTACACCTTATTGAGTCTCTGCATAAATTAAGAGCAGTGTTCTCTTGAAGGCTGCTTTTATAAGCAAAAAAATTTCCTTCAGAACAGTCACCTCTTTGATAAAAAAAGGAGTATATATATTTCTTAGCCTTAAAAAGGACACATTTTTCTTCCCTGATGAACTTTCATTTGCAACCAATAGAGTAATTAGGAATTAAAATTCATTATATATCAGAAACTAATGCATGCTAAGGTGCTCTGCTGAAACATCACATGAATAAATTAGAAACAGTTGTGCAAACTGCATCCTGAAGTCAAGGATTTGTACCATCCAGTTTCATTTGCAAGTGGCTTGCCACAGGCACAGTATTAACAGAACTCCCTGGCTGTTCCTTAATCTGATGGGAGCTGTTCCTTTTATCTAAATTGTGTATTTTAAGGGTGCCTAATAATCCAATTACACTGCATCTAAAAACTCTAGCCTATCTTTCTAGGAAGAATGCCATCAGTAATACCAATAGTCCAGAGTAGTTTTCAAGAATTGTCCCAAAACACTTTACATAAGCTTGTGTGCTTTTGTTGTCTATTCAGTGCTCTAAAATAGTCTTTAGGATGTCATGTATCAAATTCTGTCAGCCAGCTCACCAGTTTACTACACAAGGAAAATCTTGGCTTTATACCCCAAAATGCTTTTTTTCCCCTCCACATTGCAAGAAGTTCCCCAGATATTTCATTACTGCAAGTCTTCTCTGCCCTGCTTGTGTCTGCCCTGGAAGTTGGCAAACTGAGTTATCAAATGGTTTCTCAATATTATGCTGAGACATTGGTCTGCTACTGAAGGGAGGGAAGACTGCCAAATACCAAATCACCAGTGCTACTTTCCTTAGCACCTGGGATTTTCTTTGGAACATTCCCAGCCAATTATTATGCAGGCCAGAATCTGCTTACCTTATGAGATCTGACAAGATCACAACCTGAAGAAACACAGATGGTAAGGTATTCCCATCATCACCAGCATCCACAGGCAAATGAATTATTTTCTCTTCAGATCTGCTTCCAAGAAGACTTAATATTTGATGGATATAATTATGTTAAGTGAGGCTGAATCTTGGACTAGATATGGAACTATATTCACAATGCATAGACAGTGTATCTCAGTTATATATATATGTATATATGACAGTCCTAATATCTAAAATAGGTGCATACAGCAAAGGGGTTCCAAAGGAAGATGTATGAGAAGTCTGTAACTCATTATTTTGCTGGCAAACAATTACAGAAAAAAAAAGAAAAAACAAGACCAAACAGTCCTACCAAAGAAGAAAAAAAAAAAAGAAAAAGAAAAAGAAAAGAAAAAGACTTCATTTGCAGGGAGCTGGGATTTCAGTACCTTTCAGAGAACCTCAAAAGAGGCCTATGACCTATGAATTCAAAAGCTATAGACCTGAAAGCATCATGGGAGAGAATTAGGTCTCAGTGTCAGAAAAAAAAACCAAAACTTTAACCCAAATCTCCCCATCTTCCCTCTGAGAGAGCTGACGTAAGAGTGGAGCCCACAGGAATGTTTCCACTCAGAAGGCAGAGGAGACTTGAGAATGGAGACACTCTATGATGATGCAGAAAGCCTAATACCAAGGTCATCACATTCCCACTTTCATTTCTGACTCTGTGAATAACTTAACATTTTACAAATTGGAGTATCTTCCAAGTATGGACTTGCAAGGAGGTACTGCTACTAGATGTACCCAAAATTTCAGCAGGTGAGCCTGAGACTTGTGTTTTAAAACTCTTTATAGCTGACAAAAGATGGTATTTATCTGAGTGACGGGAGAGTCTAAATAAGGCCAAGGGGTTTTAAACCTCTCATATTCATTTTAAACTGTCTAATCACTATAGTATCAAACACAGAATAACAAGCAAAAAAAAAAGAATCTCTTCAATTTTATTGGTGATGCGTCATAAGAGAACATTTTGTTAGGAAATGCTGGAATCAGTTGTTTAAACATGTTGCTCATTTGGTGTCCTGCAAAGACGAATTCTGCAGCAAAGATAAAATGCAACAAATGAAAGGAATTAACAAGACTGAAGAAATGAAATATGCAATAAGCGAAATATTACTGTCCAGTTTCTGTGTACATGAAGTCAAGGATTTGTACGATCTGAATCCTCTGTTTTTAAACCACAGGGATTTTTGAATCCCATCTTTTCTGACAGTTGTTGCTTTGCAGTCTATTAATCTTTTGAAAATCTCTCTGGATTTTCCTTAGATCTTTTTTAAAAAGATCTATTTTCTCTTTCACACAAGTCATTTTGCAATTCTTGTCTCCCTCCATATCAAACTGCCTTTCTCAGAGTTGAATTTCAGTGCTGTGACTCAGAAATTTTACAGTCCTTTTCAATGATCACAACTTGTGACCCTTATGGAGCACCAACGATTTGTCTACAGTAACAAAGATGAGTCTGCCTTGATATCATTTACCTGCCTCCTTTGTATGGTAGCTTTGCTGTCCTTTAGGGCTATCACTTCACCAGAAGTGAAGCTGTGTTTATAATGTACATATTTCTATCTGGAACATAGATGAAAGGAAAATCAATCTGATTAATATGCTAAAAAATTTTATTCTTCTGACTCACATTAGGGTGGGAGCAGATGAGCATCTGAAGACAGACAGTATTTTTTTCTCTTGTGTGTTCTCCAACCCATAAATAAATACAGGCAAGAATACCAACTACCCAAAGGAAGAGATGGGAATCTTGCCCGCATGCCATTGTGGTAGCTATTGTCTCAATCTTCTCTGCAATTATGATTCCATTTTGCTTTACAAAACTGCTGCAATTAGCATCTTTAAACATAGCCCTTTCAAAGTATTCTGTTTAGCTCAAATTTTTCAGCATTTTCATTGTATAAAATTCTATCTTAATAATCCATGAAGGTCAAGCTATTAGCAAGACACACACAAGCTCACAAAGAGCATGCCTGAAGCACGGTGGAAAATTCATGACACTTAAATGACTTGGCTATAATTCCTTTTCATCTCAACAGCCCTTAAAACTCTCCACGTGAAAAAAGCAATAACCTTATGACAGTTGCAGGGCAGTGTGTTTTCTGGACATTTTCTAACTTGACTTTCTTTTAACCTAAGGGTAATGTGCAGTGTCAGTGTATTTGAAAAAAGTTAAAGACAGAAACAGACTTCAAAACTCAGAAACAGACTCTTATTTTTCCATAAGAGTCTTACAATACTTTAAAAAAATAGACAATTATGTAGATGCCCTAAATTTGCATATATGTAGTATTTTCTGTGGATAGCCTGGCTTTTTATGAAGAGAAAAGAAACTCCATTTGTTTCTACTTCCTTTTTTATGCCCCACAATATTATTTCTTACAAATATTTGTTCAGCTGCCTTACTGAAATCTTTTCTTCCTACATCTCTGAGTCTGCATGAGGCTGTGAACTGTATACATTCATCTATCTAAGGGGAGAAATTCCATAAGGATTACTTTAACAATTTGTGTTTCAATAATAAGGTCTGAAATCAAATCATTTGACCACAAGTTTTAATTTTTGCAATGTCAAACAACCAAAAAAACCCAAAAAGTGCCTAGACGCTTTTAGTTATACTGCTCTTTTTCTCCTGCAAATACCACCATTAGCGATCCAAATGCTTTCAAATTTAATCCACTCCTGGTTCAGGTTCATATCGTGGATGTACATCTACTTCTTAATGCCTTTTGTATTGGATTTAATAAGAAATTTCTGAAACATCTCAGGAAGTGCTATTTTTGGCCCCAATATTGATCTCCCAAGGATCTTCACATTTTATTGTTAACATATAATTCAGATTTGTCTCAGAAATTTTTTTTCTGCATACTGTGTGCACATTCTTCTAGCTTACTGGTCCATCAGCTATGCAAAATTCAATGTCATGAGTAGACTTAATGGGGCAATTAATTGCCCATTGTCTAACAATACACGCACCTTGATACAAAAGCACATGAAATAACATTTAATGGAGTTTAATAAGGAGAGGTGGGGAAATTTACTGCTGCCCCGGTCAGAGTTAAGAATGACAGTAGTCAGTGCTAAACGAGTAGAAAACAGGCAGCTGATGTCAGTATTCAACCATTTAAAATATTTAAGACACATACTCATTACCTGCTGTGTTACATGTATCAGATTTGAACACCTTTTCACTTGTAACTTACTGGTATAAACATGTCTTCTAAGGGGAACACATTGGCGGCTTGTCACATGAAGAGTTTCCTTTTCGAGAACCACTTTTAAACTAGACTTGGGTATGCATTACATTGTGTTATGATATCTAATGTTCTGCCTTAAGATTATTGTTTATTATTTATTATAGCATGTTTTCTACTGTGGGTTTTGCCATGGTAAGTAAGAAGATCTGTGTGGTCCACCCCTACACAGCTGCATCTTGCCAAAATTAATGCAGTGAATGTGGAACATTCTAGATCACACCACTTTGTTATGTCACCAACCTACAGAAAGTATTGCCTCCTGTCCTGTCACCTGTAGAGAAGAGTTTACAGGCTTGACTACCTACTCACAAGGATAAGAAAAACAAATTTTATGTAATAACTTCAAAAGGTAAAAATAATAAGTTGAAGAAACTCATTTATCCTAGAGTACAAACAAAACCAAAATCCAATCATTTCAGCTTAGGTCATCTTCCAGAGGCACAAGGAGACATGTTTTAGTTCAATGTAATCAAACAAAAAAAACCCAACTCCTAATTTCAATTTGTATTCCTAGAGAGTTGTCATCAAATCCCTAAGTATCCTTGAAGTTATAATGAGTAAAGTCAGAAGTGTAAGTCATCTTATTTCACACTCTTACGTATGTTTCTAAGTGTCTCTCTCCTGTGTTCCTTTCATGTAGAGACTTTGTAGGCCTAACTTGATATTTTTTACATTTTTAATAAATATGGCTATTTACTTAAGGACAACTACATTCTTCAGTGCTGGAATTAATGAGTAATATTTACATAGTGCATATCAACTCATAGGGGATTCTGAAAGAAGTTGAATCAGTAACTTAACTGACTATCCTGTACTAAATAAATAGCTTAGAAATTATATCATTCTGATTGTTGGTGATTTTCATTTTTCTAAATAACAAATTCATAAAACAGTTTCAAGATTAGAGCAGCAATCTACATAAATTTAGAATATCCGCCATATTTTTCTATTTTGCACTTTATTAAGAATGGAAATAAGGGAGACGAGTATTTCTTCTCCACTGAAATAGTATTGTGTAATAAAGGATTTTTTTTCTCAGGGAATATATCAGAAGTCTTAAAAGTCAAAAAAAAAAGAGATTACTTTACCAAGAATTGAAAGCAAATGTAAATTGTAAGTTCACAGAAGTCATAAGCTTAGATTATTTGCCCAGTAGAAGTGAGCCTGATCAACATGCCCTCTCTGTCACCATGTCAAATGTGTGTGTTTGTATACGTGTATGTACATGTCTGGTTAGTGGAAGTCAAATTGCAGTTTTTTATGGGAACGTTAAGCTTTGCAAGATGCAGTGCTCTCCAACAAGAAGATCAACTGTGAGTCTTATTTCTACCACCAGGCTCTGTGGCTTCATATAAAATTCCAGAATTCTGATAAACTGTCATGGGGAAAAATGATAAAGTGATTTATACTCAATTTCACTGGAAAGGAGAAATGCAGAGGCTGTCACTCCAGGTCTTCAGAACAAATGAGTTACAGTTCATGAGGCAGCTCAATAAGGCTATCATTTCCCATCAGCTCCTATCACTGACAACTACAGATTTACTGGATGGGAAAGGGAAAATGGCTGAATTTTGGTGCCAGGTGACTCGACGCTATTACTCCATCAACTAGACTTGTGTAGACAAGAGGCTACCATGAATATTTGATAGATTCTTCTTCCCAGAAGTGCCTGTAGAAAGCAGTAAAGCTGTTCTTTCATTTGTGTAAAAAAAAAGCTGTCTGTCTCTCTATTTGTATCCTGTTGAAAACGTCCAGTTATAAACTGCTAAGGTTTCTCTGATTATTTTGTGTGTGCACACTTCTTTCATTCAGCAGTATGTTTTGTGCCACATGGCTTATTTATAGCCCTCATGAATGAAACAAAAGAATGCTCAATCTGCTGGGGTTTCATATACAATGCATTTGTTCGTCTCTGTCTCACAAAATAGCAGTGCGAACACAGCCTCAGAGCCACCTCTGCATGCCCAGAGAAAAGAGACCTTTGATCTACCAAAATTACAAATCATTAGAAATATGTATGTTCCACTTCCAGGCAGAAAAACATTCAGGTCAAAACTGAAAACTTACTCTGTATATATTCGTGTTAAAATAGATCAACACAAATGACTTCTGCATTATCCCAGCTTTCTGTTGCACAAAACTTTCCTTTCATCTGCTCAAAGAGCTGCTACGTGTGCTACCTGCATTGTTGGAGGATGTTTGCACAGGAGGATTTCTTGACAGAAATTCAGATTTGCCTCACTGATACTCAGGTCCTAAAACATTTGGCTTTTTTTAATCTTAATGATTAGTAATGGATTTGGTCCCTAGATGTCAGCTTTAATCATTCTCTTAGACTGGATTGTTGTGCTACAAGGGTGGGATAATACCTGCAGGTGTTAATACCTATTTGCTTTTGAAGACAGATAAATATATATACTTCCAAAGGAGAATTCAGTATAGCAGTTAGAAACAAGGCTGTGTTGTTCTCACTCACACTGGAATACCTAATTCTATGTCTAAGTCTAACACCACTGTACCCAAATCAGTCATCAGAACTATCTCTCTAATTATCTACAGAAATGAGATATTCTCCAGCCCTTTGCTTGAGTCTGTTGGTCAAACAAAATATTTTTAAAATGTCTGTTCAGTTACAGAAAATCTTTCCATCACCCACTCATTAAAAAAGAGTTGAAGAATTGACACANTTATTGATAATAAATAAATATATAAATAAAATCATTGTATCTCCAGAACAACCATAAATTGTGTTCATTTGTGATTGTGTTCCTGAGTTTCTGCAGGAAACGTAATTTATTATTTTTTTTAGAATCTGAGAAGGCCGTAGCAAGACTATGCAGACATTGCAGCTATGACTAACCTAGCACCAAAAGTGGTAATGATGTCAGATTTTATTTGACACAGATGGCTTTTGTCTTGCAATGAAGATTTAGAATAACCCTAAGCCTTTCCACAATTATGGAAAACATTACTAATGTTAAAATACATACATTACTAATGTTAAATTGATGGGGTTTTACCTGTAATTTTTAACCAGTGCTGTTTTGCTTTGTTTTGCCTAGAAACCAAATATGATTCCAAAATATTCTTTGGGTGTTTTCTCCCATGTACGTAAGCCTTTCCCATTATTGCTAATAGGTACCAATTTTTTCAAATACTGCTCTGCTTTCATTTGCTGTAATGATTGAAAGCTGTGTACCAGCTCTATCTTTAATCTTTTTCTCTTAAGCTTTCAGAATCTCAGTAAATACACTTTCTAAAATAGAAAAAAAATTTCAAAGTCAGATCAGATTAATGGATTTTTCAATTCATGAAGCATTTTTCATCTAGGAATAATAAATACAAAGAAATATTTTCTGGTTCATATTTCTCTTTCCTGGAGCTAGAGGTGCAGACTGATGAAAACCAAAACTGTGTCATAAATGGATCAGACTGTGTAGACAGGGTAAGGAAGGTTCAGCATGTCTGCAGTCATAGAGTCCTCATGTTGTTTTTGTCACCTGTCATGTTAAACTCTCAGAATACATTGAAAAACACACACTAATCTAGTCTGTGAAATCCTAACATCTACTGCCACATGTTTTTCCAGTCCTTTTTTTCTTGATTTATCTAAATGCAGGAGATAGTGACGTTATGGCAACTCCTCAATATTCTTTATGTAGGGAGCAGGAATTCACAGGAATTCCTACAACACTTCATTCTTGTCTTCTTTATGTTCAGATAGCTGACCATACAAAGTGATAACAAACTAGGATACTAGGGCTCCATGACCCTTATCACTGCAACTGTTTGCTGCTCTCTGTGGTGACTGAAGCATTGACTATGAACTGGAAAAACCACACTTTTTCAGAATGTTGGATGATTTTTCACAACCTGAAGTATCCTGTATCTCTGTAAGTGAGTATTTTGGCAGAAAGGAAAGGCAAGGAATGGAAAGGAAGTGGAGAAGTGGATGAGGAAAAAAGGAGGAAATGGGAAAAGCAGGGGGAAAGGGGTGGAAGAGACGAAGGGGGAAGGGGGAAATGAAAACAGCAATGGAAAGGGAAAACCACAGCAGAAGGTTTCTCAATTAGCAGACAGTCCTGGAACAATCATAAATTTTCTGACCTTTTAATTCTTACTTGAGTTGCAGTTATTTGGCAGAAGTGAATTCTCTTTGAGTTACACTGAAATACTATATTGACTTGTTTCTTGTAGCTTCAGCTAGGAAGCATGTGCCACAAATCATCGATGTATAGTTTTCCAGAATTTGAGGTGGCTTAGATTTCTCATNATACACTTTCTAAAATAGAAAAAAAATTTCAAAGTCAGATCAGATTAATGGATTTTTCAATTCATGAAGCATTTTTCATCTAGGAATAATAAATACAAAGAAATATTTTCTGGTTCATATTTCTCTTTCCTGGAGCTAGAGGTGCAGACTGATGAAAACCAAAACTGTGTCATAAATGGATCAGACTGTGTAGACAGGGTAAGGAAGGTTCAGCATGTCTGCAGTCATAGAGTCCTCATGTTGTTTTTGTCACCTGTCATGTTAAACTCTCAGAATACATTGAAAAACACACACTAATCTAGTCTGTGAAATCCTAACATCTACTGCCACATGTTTTTCCAGTCCTTTTTTTCTTGATTCATCTAAATGCAGGAGATAGTGACGTTATGGCAACTCCTCAATATTCTTTATGTAGGGAGCAGGAATTCACAGGAATTCCTACAACACTTCATTCTTGTCTTCTTTATGTTCAGATAGCTGACCATACAAAGTGATAACAAACTAGGATACTAGGGCTCCATGACCCTTATCACTGCAACTGTTTGCTGCTCTCTGTGGTGACTGAAGCATTGACTATGAACTGGAAAAACCACACTTTTTCAGAATGTCGGATGATTTTTCACAACCTGAAGTATCCTGTATCTCTGTAAGTGAGTATTTTGGCAGAAAGGAAAGGCAAGGAATGGAAAGGAAGTGGAGAAGTGGATGAGGAAAAAAGGAGGAAATGGGAAAAGCAGGGGGAAAGGGGTGGAAGAGACGAAGGGGGAAGGGGGAAATGAAAACAGCAATGGAAAGGGAAAACCACAGCAGAAGGTTTCTCAATTAGCAGACAGTCCTGGAACAATCATAAATTTTCTGACCTTTTAATTCTTACTTGAGTTGCAGTTATTTGGCAGAAGTGAATTCTCTTTGAGTTACACTGAAATACTATATTGACTTGTTTCTTGTAGCTTCAGCTAGGAAGCATGAGCCACAAATCATCGAAGTATAGTTTTCCAGAATTTGAGGTGGCTTAGATTTCTCATTTGAGTCAAGATTTTGTCTACTTTTATCCTGTTTTCTACTTCCCTAAAGAGATGCCCCCCTTGACAGAGTGCTAGGAAAGTATTTTTCTCATAGATTTCCCTCCCATCTTGTCTAACTATAACTGACTGTCAGACAAATCAGAAGTTCAAGATACCTATCCTTTCTGAAACAATTCTTCAAAAAAGCTCTGATGACACCTGGGACACCTTCAGTTGGTCATATTTCCTAATTGAACTGCATCCTTTATGGGCTTCTGGTATCAAAGACCTGCAGTGCAAGAGCAAATGAATTTTCAGTTGTAGTCCATAGTTCACATTTGAAATCTATTTGTATCACAAAATGACTGTGAAAGATGGCAAAAGTAATACCATAAGAAAACCAGAACTGAGATAATCAAGCATGATGAATGTATAGCTGAAGAGTATCACATGGGTGATTTCCACATCACCTGCCTCTCTGTCTTCCCACAATTTCTGGCTCTGTTTCTTACATTTCTTGAACATCCTTTTGCATGAGAGTCTTATTCTCTCCCTCTGATTTTGCTCTCCCATGGACAAAGCACCCAAATACAGGGGTTTTGAACCCAAGTCTGTGGAGAACCAAAGGATTTGGAGTCAGTGCAACAATACGCTGTCTTCCATACTTGGAGTAGTCTTTCTGTGCAAATATTGCGCATTAGAGTTATCATCAGGGAGAAGAAAGTGTCTTGTGAATCCCTCATTTACAGTTTTGTGGGTGAATACGTGCATGATTACATGACATTATCTCCATTTTATTTTCTAGTAAAACTATAAGAGCTGTTAAAGGTAGAGAACCTGTGAAAAAAAGATAAGAACTTAATAGAAGTTATTAATTGCTGTCACAGGTAATCATGGATGAATTATATAAATTCTGCTGTAAAACTGGGCTTGTAAGAAGGCAGCTGCTGAGCCATTTTCAAACTATATGCAGTTATATAGCTAGTGATAGCCGAATGTGGCTATTTACCAAATTGCATCACTACTACTTTTCTCACATAGGTTAACATGGATGCTAGTTTTTTACAGGACCAAGTGTATATCTTCCTCAAGGATCAAATAATATACTTTCTAGTAGTTGAATCACCCCTCAGATTTCTTTATTATATTCTCTATTTCTGAGTAATAGGGTGCTGTTTCTTTATAGCAGTTCAAGGTGTAGCACATGTCAATTTTTCCATCTCTTGAATTAAAATCATAGTGGATAGTGCATAAAGAACAAAAGACAGACCTAATCTATTGTCCAGCTAAATGAGAACCACAGTAGGCATGAAGTTGCTTTATTTCTTTGAGCCTTAATATTCTGTTCTGTTCAAGAGTTAGAATGAAATCAACGGTGAGGTAAGACTTTAGTGTTGATAAAGTTAATTCCAGAAGTCCTTAGATCATACTAAATTATCAGTGGTCTTATCTCCCTCCTTATCGTCAAAAGCCTCAGTGGAAATTGGCAGATTTGTATGAAGTATCTTGATTTCTTCAAATTGATGTTTGCCAGTGGAAAACATTTCATCTGGTGAATTTGCAACCAGGTCTCTGTGAGATGTTAAGCAAAATCTGACAAGAGACCAAATTCATGTCAAATTTATGTTGTAAATGGAAATCTGTCAGTTATCTTGGCAACAAGGACTAATGATTTGATTGTCACATAGCATTTGCAACAATCCAGTTCCAACAAGCTGGAAAAATCATTAACATGGAACACTTCATCTCCATAAACATACTGATGTATGCAGAAAGCACCAATGTACACCAAATTCTATTCTTTTGTTGTCTCTAAAATGAGCATTTAAAAATAGCATTTGAAGGTTTCCCTTTTCCCAGAAAATTACAGTCTCCTTTTCACAGAATCACAGAATCACAGAATCTTAGTGGTTGGAAGGGACCTTTGAGATCATCGAGTCCAACCACATGAAAAAACAAAAAAACCACAAAAAAA
>VXBJ01001859.1:766737-795425 GCA_013400055.1 Nycticryphes semicollaris | reverse complement strand
GTTTTTAATCCAGCGGAGGGTACACTTGTCTACACCGTGATTTTCCAGTTTCTCCAGGAGAATGCTGTGGGGGACGGTGTCGAAGGCCTTACCAAAGTCCAGGTAGACAACATCCACAGCCTTCCCCTCATCGAGAAAGCGGGTCACATGGTCAAATGATTTGAGAATCATTTTTAGGCTGTCTTAACCAAACTGATTTTAGCAATAATATAGCACCTCTGTGCATGCTTGGCCATATAAATATATACTATCAAATCTATTTAAGACCTTCCATGAAACACCTATAACTATTCTTGCTTGTAACTCTTAATTGTTTTTAATTTCTTTTGTGCATTTCTGGCTGCGTTACGACATTTTGAGAAATTCCTCCACCTTACTCCTAGCTTTTGATGATCTCTTCATGTTCTGTGTAGACTTTGTTACCCTCACTTTCAAGAAATGAGTGAGGTAGAATAACACTCTTATTTCTTCTGAGTTCATTCTGTGCGATTTATACTGATATATTCCAGCTGTCTTTGTGGCTGATGATCATGGTATATATACTAAACCTATATACTTTCTTTATTACGTGTCTTTGGCTTTTCTATTTGCATACTGGCTTTACTATGTTTTTCTACCTTTACTGCTTTCTTCTTCTTTAGCTTTGCTTTTCTATCTTGTGTTATCACACTTTTAAAAAATTACACTTATCTCTTACTGTAATTCATTCATTTTCTTTTACTTTATGATTATTATTCTAGACATTTCACTTTTCTAAATTCATGACACTTTCTCATAAAAGGATAAAACTTGACTACTAATACTTGACAGGGCAATTAATGCAGTGCTTTTTGGGAGATACACTGTGCTTGTTTAATATTCTTGGCTTGTAGTAGTTGAATTTTATTTTTCTGATTGCATTAACAGTGGAAAAAAAATCACTATTATATCTTCAGTGTAATTCCAGACTTTACTTCTTTTTTTATCACCTGTATCTTGCTCTGTCCCTTATATAAGGAAAAAAGACCAACAAACTGCATGCTATTGCACTGTGTTAAAGCTTGAGGGTTTGGGATTTTTCCTCTTAGTGTGATTGAAACTATGAAAGTAGGTGGCCTAGTTGCTCAGCGTACTATTCTCTGACTCATATAGCAGCTGATGGAGTGAAATGATATGAATTTTCATCCCAGTACTATCAGACTATTTCAGAAGTGGTATAAAATGGGCGTGCCTGCTCAGAGGACCCCCAGGAGTTAATTTTTGCTATGTAGAAATGAAACAGAAACTCAAATAAAGCTTGTGGTTTTTCCTTTCCATAATTCATGGTACTTTCTTCAAAGTGGGATGGAAACATTTTGTTCAGTTCTTTAAAGGAGAAAATTGTTTTGTTTTTCTCATCGGAAATGAGGGCATTGGTGAATGCCTAGGCTTTGTGGGGCTATGAATTGCTCTATTTTCATCTGAGTGTCAGTGGATTTCTAATATTTATGTCAGTGCCCTTGAAACTGGAATCTTGAACATTCTGATTTTTAGAGTTGGGGGACCTCAAGTCATTGAATCGGAGAATTGCAGAATGGGTGAGGTTGGAAGGGATCTCTGGAAATCAATTAGTCTACCCCCCTGCTCAGGAAGGATCAGGTATAGCAGGATGTCTAGGATCACATCCAGTTGAGTTTTGAGTATCTCCAAAAGCGGAGATTCTTAAGCCTCTCTGGGAAACCTGCACCAGTGATTGATCACCCTTCCAACAGTAAAAAGCGTTTCTTGTTCTCAGATGGAATTCCATGCATTTTAATTCATGCCCATTGCCTCTTGTTCTTTCACTGGACCCTACAGAAAAAGAGTCTGGCTCTCTCATGTTCATTCCTTTCCATCAGGTAAATTCCTTTCCTTTCTTGGTTGATAAGGAGTCTTTCTTTCCACTGTTGTTTCTTAGGACTGCTGTGGGGAAGATGGGTCTGCACAAACGCCTAAACTCATCTAGCACTGTGAGTCAGACTTTAGGCAATGATTAATACACTGTGGGTAACAAAGAAACACCAGTTTCATAACACGTGCAGTGCCTTTTGGGAAAAAGGGAGAGTGGAAGGAGAAAAGTAACACATTAATCATTTTATCTGAAATTTGAAGCAGATTATAAATATTCTCAGCATGTCATTACTCTGTAACTCAGAAATTATAAACATTAATAGAAAGTAGATTTAAAGAAACTGCAATAGCGTGTTTGTACTTGACTCTTTCTAAACCACCTGTAGGCAGTTCCTGTTCTTTAAATTTGGTTTCAAATTGCAAACTCAAAAACAACCTTGAGCTTAAGAGAGTGGAATTTCTCTTAAATTTAGGTCACAGACAAAATGATCTGAATCATTAGATGATGCTACCCAGAACAGAAAAGGAAAAACAGAATCTTATTATGTACTCTTTCAGACTTTTAAGAGCTAAAACCTGAAGCTGAATTTTCGTTAACTGAAATATCGTTGAATTTGGAGTAAACCAAAAAACAACTGTCAGCACAAATATATGAATCTTTGTTAAACTCACTCATCTTTCAATCCCTATCACATTCTATGTTCAGTGAACACATAGACCTCTAGGAATTTTGCACAAATGTCAAGGGAGTAGCCATTCCAAAGGCTGCATAGATATATCAATTTATTGCATGTCACTCAGTACAATCATTTAAATGCTGAATATTCTGATGTATATTTAGGATAAAACATTCTATCTGAAAATAACCAGCTGAAAATATCTCCATCGTTAGATGGAGAAATCAACTGAGAGAAACATTATTACTTATAGATACATGGCTTTGGTGACATAAAATGCTTTGAAGAGAACATTGGAGATTTGTTAATAGAAACAAAGGGCAACGAGAAAAGCATAGTGGGATGAAGACATGTTCAACGATGTTAATGTGGAGACATTTTTAGAGAAAATAGAATATTTATGCTATTTATTTGGTGATTTGCTATTTCACAGAGTTTTGTTAAGCCTTTTGCATAATGTAAATATTTTTACAGCAAAATTATTTTTAATCTACCTGCACTGTTTATCAAAATCGCAGTACTTCTTAAATAGCCTTATGGTGTTTGAGAACTTAAGGTGTGTATGTTTCAAATTGCTTAAAGGTTGGAAATCTGCCGCTTAGGAGCACAATGTAGGAGTTTCTAGTCATGCATGAAAAATAGATGTAGCCCAGCTCTGAAACAATAAAGGAGACAGCTGAAATATATGTCAGCAAAAAATGAAAATAAAAAAAAACTCAGTTAAAATCACAATATCCCTTAATATAACCGCACTTACTCAATGTAGTAGTTTTACTGGGATTTTGCATGTTCCCTCTACATATGTATAGTCATTGAAATAAGACCCAGTTATGTTCAAAGCCTTATGTTTAGACTTTTCCATAAATTATGATGTGTACCTTCCTTTATGCTGGCATATCCTTCTCGTTAATGCACATGCAACCTAAAGATGTTGAGAAACAAAGTTCTCTATTCTTTTTACCACTTTGCATCTACTTGACTTTGGGAAAGTAATTTAATATTTGGATGAAATGTTTTAAGAAAGAGTCTCTAAAGTTTTGCTCCTACATATTTCAGTGCTGGTGATGTGTTTTTAGAGATATTGAGTACAGCTGATTGTTGTGATATTGTTTTTATCTCTGTGGAAAATTTTGACATAAACAATCTGTTTACTAAAATTCACAGAAGAATGTTTTGTCTTCCCAGTCAAGGACTGGAAATAGGACTTTTAGGAACACTGGGTTTGGTTTAAAATTTGGTGAGTTTTCAAAAGAACATATTTATGGATACATTTAATGAGTACATTTGCCTAACGGAAATTATTTTTCCAAGTAGAAGGGTTTGGAGGATTTTTTACCATGTCTGTGCTTTGATCAGTCCACCAGCAATGATTGCTCTCTTGACTGACTTTTTTCTCGTGTGTAAGGGAGTATACAAGTAATATCAACATTATGTGTGTGCGCTTTTTACTTGGATGATTTCATAATCATTGCATATTTCAGAATACTATCTGCCACAGGGCCTGGTTGAAGGCAAGAAAATGTGGACGTAATGCAAAAATGCAAAAGCATTCCCTGCCTTTCTGTCTTTCTTTACACAGATTCTAAACAGTTAAATCTGATGAAAACTAACTGCAGTACATAGTTAACTATATTTATGCAACCAATGTTATACACTGTGCCAAAATTAATTGTCTATGTAAATGTGGATACTGTAATAATAGTGTAGTAGATGGAGCACTGGCATTTCACACCTATGGTCATTTAAGTCTAACTTGAGGTTCTAACCACAATTAGAAGAGTAGTTTAGGGTTATTACCTGTTAGACAGTATTCCCTATTATTTTTAATAAAGAAAACATAATTCATCACAATTAGGCTTAATTGGCAGTTCTCAGTCTGTGTTCAGCAGAACTTAGACAATTACTTTGTTCCCTCCATCCCCAAAGGTGATTTTTCTCAGGTCATTTCCATGCACAGTGATAAACAGTATGAGGATCTCATTTTAGAAAAAATCACAATTGTGGCTTCTGCATCAGTGGCTATCACGTTTCATTCTTCCCCAAGTTAGGCATTCTAGGCAATTTAGTTAGCAGACGGGACAGTTCAGTTGTGTGTATCTCAAAGTGTATGACATTAGATACACAGAAATTGAAAAAAAAAAATTGCTTTACAATGCTTACATTCATGAGTAAAATTATATTGATGAGTGCTGTTGAATACTATGATGGCAAATCTTTATATGTTTAGAGGTAATAAATAAAAGTTAATACTATCTTGAATTTTGCAAGCTAGTCTGTCTGCCACTCAGAGTGTATTTCTGGAAAAGCTGTAACCCCAGTCAAGATTTTTCCTCTGTTCTGGAATGTCTGAAATCCTATTCCACCACTGCTGAAAGTGTTATGAAACTGCAGTTTACGCACAAACAGGTCAACTATAGTGCATTTATTTGTCTCGGAGAAGATCCTTCTTTGTGAGCTGCATTTAACTTTTACTGATTATCTACTGTAGTGAAATATATTAATTTTTTTTTTTTTTTGTGGCAATCTCTATGACCCAGAACTCACAAATACACAATGTTCACAGGCAAAGAAAAATCTCTGGCACACGTCTGCCTGTCATTTGTGCAGTTGATTCATGGGAACAATGGAAATATGGGAAAGTGAACAAATCTAGTTTCTATTCCTTTTATATCCCCGTGTTTCAAAATCCTGCCATATGTTGTTCTAGATCAGTGTTATGGTGAAGCATGAATGCATGGTTCTATTTCCTAAACTAAAAAAAGTGAACTACCGGCCTCGCCCTTGATATGTTCAGATTGGGCTAATCTAAAGACACAGTGATATTCCTGAGAATATGACAACAGACACAGACAAATAATTGCCTTTGCATTACTTGAAATGTAGTAATTACTCTCTTATGGAAAAAATAATGTGAAATGTTTTCATGGTATACAGGACTAGCTTACAGATTTGGTACCAGAGATACCTATGGATAGTGATAACAAGGTAAGAAGAACAATAAAATCTGCCTCCCTCTCCTCATGATGAATGATTAAGCAAGAGCAGTATTACATCTCAGAATAAGTTTTCTGTTCAAATTTTACAATTTTTTTATTTGCTTTCAAATACATTGAGTGACCAGAACAGAATTGATGTGTTTGTGGTTGTGAGGCATTTTGTTCTTAAATGAAACATTGAGAAGTTATAATTTATTCTTAGAGTTTAAACACAGTATTCACTTCCAGAAGTTGATCTCCCTAATAATCCATTTCCTTTACACCAGCATCACCGTATCACCTCTTTAACTTCCGTAAGTATAGTTGTTCAGCATCAGAAACATACACTTGGTCCTTAAGAAAAGTAAAAAAAGATGCAGATGCAGAACCACCTATTTTGATAAGAGTGAAATATTATACGCCAAAATTTATTGTTTTGTAAACTGGTGGAATGATAAGAGAATAATCTATATATTTGAGATATAAGATCTGTGTCTTGAAATGTGCTGGTTCAGACCTATGAACAATGAAGAATTTAAACAGTCTCTTCAGTGCAGTAACAACACAATACATTTATACAGCATCTTCCCTAAAAGAGTCACAAGGGGCCTATCTGTGATCTTTCAGCATGTCAAGCACACTGGCTCTGACTAATTTCTAGAATAGCGAAAGGAAAAATGAATGTTGTTAATGTCTCCTAGACAACAGTCTATGCTTCAAAATAAGCTATGCAATAGGTATATATTTGATTCAAATCTAGGATTCAATTTGGGAGTGAAAGAACATGAGTATCTGGCATTGTTTGCCTGGGCTGCTTCAGATGTATAAATAAAACTCAGCCAGATTTCAGTATTATTCAGTTCTAATAATATTTGCTTATAGATAGCTAGACAGAATTATGAGGCATTTATTTTCCTCATAGAAAAAATTAATTCCATTAATTTTAGTGTATTGATCTGTCTTACAAATTATGAGTGATGTTTGCCATGTGTAAATTCTATTTTCCAAATGGGCAAATGCATACTATAAACCAACGACTTGCGATTATTCTTCTTTAGATATTAGTTTTAGCAAAACATCATTTTCCATCTTTTTGGATCTCTGTTTTTCCTTATGCATGTTTTAGCTTTCCCAATAGATGTCTTCTATCCTCTGTTGCCAACCCAGGTACCACAGTAATAAGAATTAGACTGAAATTTTTGTAACAGGCTATGGAAAGGGGAATATTCTCCACAGAAAGAAACAAAGATATCATTAAATCAGCAGTGCTTTCCTGTATACTGATTATGACATCTTTAAAACCACAATTGTGAAACAACCTCAGTGTAGTTTCTAGCATATATGTTATCATATATAAACATTATTTTGCAGGGTTGATTTGAATAACACTGCATGGATTAACTAACTAAATTAACTGATTTTCAGGTGAAATTCCAATTAGCTGAGCCAAATTTAGCTAAACCTTTTTTTCCAGGACTACTCCTTGGAGAAAGAGGGAAAAAATTAACCAAAATACTCTAAATGATGAAAAATGTCAACAATTCTTTGACGGCTTTTTATCCTGAAGAAATAAACTGTCTACGTGAATTGTTGAATTTTGGCAGTGGAAATTGATTCAGAGGCTCCACTCTGCCTATTAAATAATGCTAAAGTAACATAAAAGGAAAAATTCTTTTCTATGAAAATTAATGTTTGAGGTCCCCCAAATAAAGAAAAGCATTTTATGATCATTTACCTCCAGACTAATATTACGTTTCTCTAGCATTCAAAATAACTAAGTTTTCTTCTTTATTCATTCACTATTTTCAAAATTTGTCGACCACAACCACTAGAGTTTAAAAATATTGTCAAGAATCCATGAAATTTAAATCATGCCTTTATAAAATTAGATGGGCTTTCCAAGTTGATTTTCATTTTAAATACTATATGTGAATATAAAAGTAGATATGCTGGTTTGTAAATTAAATTGTGACATAGCTAAGCATTTCAGCAAGTAGTCTGAGTGAAAAACAGAGCTCTTTTGATTGCCAGTCAGTATTCTCTCATTTATTTCAGAAGCAAAAGCTTGCCTTATTTACATGTCTGTCACAATTCTGATGCAAAATAATTAGATAATTGTAATTAACAAGTATCTTTTTTCTCTCATTAGAAGACTTGATATATCTTTCTAGAGCAGCTGTTTGTCAAAATTGGCTTTTTCCTGTTAAGGAATGTTTGCAGGCACCATTTTACTGCTGAAAATAGTTTGAAAATTTTATCAGCTGTTTCATCTCGATGTTAACTGCAGTGTAGTTATCCATAGGAAACAGGTAAAAATTATTTTTATGGCATTTTAACTGAAAAGTATGTATATTTTAGATGTGAAATGAAAAGGTAAAGTCAGAATAAGATATAAAATTTAAGCCAAGTAAAGCAGTAGACAGTAAATTACGAGTAATTTTTTAGATGAGAATGCTTTAAAATGTAGCTATGAAAATGGTCTTTTTTTGTCTTCATACCAACTTTCTTAGTAGTGTAATTCTGTGGTACTTGGAGGATTGTTATAAAATAACCTCTCAAGTCTCTGTGCCATAAATCCCTGCCATGAAGAGAAAATCCTTGTAACTTCATTGGGACACTCTCCTGGTATTCTGATATTGGACTGCATTTGCATGAGGAATGGGTGGGGAAGGGTAGGATGCGGGATCAGTGCCTAAATAAGAAGAGTATCTAGCCCAGTGAATTAGGGAATGCAAAGGATAACAAACTGTCAAGTCACTGACAGTTTTCTTGTTGCCCCTACCCCATGGGAGAGCCATTGCCTGACCTGGAGCGTACAAATGCTGTGCATTCTTCTGCAGTTTCTAAGTTTCACAGCAGCTTGTCAGAGGCTGGTGCACAAGAGCAGATCAGTCTATACGCTGCTAATTGCTGAAAACAGAAAGAAAGCATCAGCAAGAATGGTCTAATGATGTTCTCTGAATCTTCCAGAACTGGTCTATGTCATAAAAAGAAAAGACACTCCGTAAGGATGCTCTTACAGTTGAGTGTTGTATGGATGGAGAAGGCTTGTTTTCACTCTCTGGGAGTTGAAAGCTCAAAGCAGTACTGCATATTCAGCCATCATAATGCTATTCAAGGGTTTTTTAAGGTAGAAGGCTTTGCAGTAGCACAGCCTTCCCGTCATATTGGCACGACTTAACTTGCATCAGGTTATATTGAAGGACAGACTATTAGAAGAACTTCAGATTATACACAGTTTAAGCACTGACATTTGGCCACAGATGCCACTGTGAGACCCCAAATTACCATTGCAAATAGTTAGAGTATTAATGGGGAATTAAATCTTTTCCCAGTAAAAGATGGAGACAGCATCTTCTTTTATGCTTCCCTGCCCTGTCTGAACTACTTCCCTTTTATAACGGCTGCATTTCTGCCAACTGTCTCATCTTTGCAGCCAGGAACTATAAAAGCGAAGTGTCCTTGCCATTTGGGAAAGATGTTGACAGGAGGTAGATGCAATGAGCCCCTGCATACTTATGGCATCCATTCTTTCCCAGTAGCACCACATATGAATAAGGACTAGCTGCCAAATGCCGTTCTCTGGAATGGAGACATTTAGACAGTGCTGGAGAGACTAGTTTGGGTCTCTAAAACAGCAAAACTCAAGTTCTTATCTCTGCATAAGAATGAACTTAATTAGAATTAAAACCGACTTTATTACTAACGAAAGCAAGTGGGCTTAAGTAAGTCATCAAAATGAAAGTTTGCACTTTACAAATAAACTTATACAATATGTAAGGTGCATAGGAATGATGTAAGTTAAAGCAATTAGTTGGCCATTGAATTTAATGAGAATATAATGTGTTTTCTGAGGCTAAGAGGAGAGCATGGATCAATCTTTGGTCCTGAAAGTTAAGCAATGCATTTCTGTTTCATGTTGACTGCAGAACTTCTATTCAGGTTTGGAAAAGACTTCCAAGTCTTCCTGTGCCTAAGTAAAACAGATTGTAATATCAAACTATCCTCTGTTCTAATATCTGTGAGGATAAATACACACAGAAGTGATCTTTTTTTTTTCCAAACATTACAGTGTAGACCTGGTTCCCAATGCTAAATTTGAGTGTGTAATGTGTATGTAACTGTAACACACAGCAGATGGTACAACAGAGCTCTGCAGGTGTCAGTATATGGAATACACTAAATGGCTGAGAGCTCCTTGCATCATAGAGACAGTGAAGGAGCACATGAGTTTGGCAAGTCATTGTACTTAAAAAATTGTGGTATGTCTTTATATTAGTAATAACCTATATTGCACGGATGATTAGTGTGAATGATAACATTTGGAAAGTTATATTGTAATGTAGGTGCAGTTTCCATGGAAGTCCATGAAACTAGCATGTTATTTACCTGGAATTACTGGACAGCACATGCCAAACAGTGCCTATGAACTAGCAGGCAATTCAAATGTCGCTGCAGAGGCAGGTATGTGAGAAAACTAAAATTATTATATCCTTAGGCCCCTCAGACTGAAATGATGGTTGTCCACTGGAAGCAAGTTCATTCTCCTTACAGGAATTTGTGTAGCTTCTCTTTCTAGATATAGTATCACAAGGTGTCAAAGCTAAAACTCCTCTGTTCTCGCTTTCTGTGTAGCCTGTGTTGCCTCTTAAATGACTAAATTTTCAGTGAAGAAAGAAACACATCCTTAGAAGATAGGTTTTAGAAATAAAAACTGCAAGCATTTCACACTGTGTAGAGGTGTGATATGTTACAAGTAATCTTGGAAGAAATGGAGTAGTGGGCAGAGTGCAGGTGGAGTGTTCAAAGCTGCATGTATAATTCACAGTTAGTGTGGTGTGTGCTAAAAAAAAATCAATATACAAACTTGAAGACAGACGGAATTTATCACATATCTCTGCTGTTTGTCACCTGAATATCACCAGTATGTATAGATGCATCTGTATAATTTAATCTTATTTTTCTTCTAAAAACACATCCTAAATGCATATTAATTCCTGTACACAGAACTGGAAGTGTTTAGTGTAAAATATGTCCAGGATGTTGTGAGGTTTTAGCTGGAAATAACTTGCATAGTGCCAGAACAAAATGTGTCTTTTCTTAATATCGTGTTTACTCCTCAATGAGAGATTTGTTACATCAGTGCTTCATTTTTGGATAGCTCATTCTGTTGAAATGTACAATAATTACTTAATGTATAATAAAACATTACAAGACAACAAAACCTATCAATAACAGCAATCATTATAGCACTCTAATTAAATATCTTATGCTTCATTTCTATAGCTAGGCCAAATGCCAATTTCTGACAAGTAAAGCATTCTGGGTTTGCCATTTGATTGAGATCTGCAGGATAATCCTAAAAGAATGGGGAATCATTGAGATATCTTTGTAAATTCTTGCTATGATAAATAAAATATGGCCTTCAGAACTTTGATATGATATTGAAAAATGACCTAATAAAGAGGAAAAGTAGGATTTTGATTTACAATATAGAATTTTCTGTTTCTGGAAAGGACCTTCCTACTAGTTTAAATTGTAAACACCTGAAAATCCAGTGTAAATTGATGTTATATTTACTGTGTAGCAGTCACTTTAATATGCTTGCCTTGAAGTCTCAGAAGCAAAATCCTGTGTATTAATACTGTGACTTCAGAAAAATGGGGAGAAAAATAGCCATTGAGGCTTATAAATATGAAGCCTGCAGAGTATAAGCAAAATAAATTTATAGAGAAAACCTTGAACAATTCCTACAGCAACATCAGCCCAGCTTCATTCTGAACTGCTGAGCCAGAAATGTGAGAAAATGAAGTGACTGAAGCCTGTCAGAAAAGAAAAACAGCTAGTGGAGCGATGGTATGAATCCACAGATGGCAGCATTGAATCCACTATTCTCGCTGCATTGATTAAAGACTGTTACTATTCAGGTGAATTGAAACCTTCACTGAAGCCGTGGTGGAGATGAGAACAATAAAAAGTTGTTTGTCATTTGTAACTCAGTAGGACTCTGAAGTAAGGAACCGATTTCTTCCTTTTTTGCTTCAACTGAGTTATATTAGGTGGCTCACAGAAAGAAATATATACTGTGTGTGTTTCTTGCCATAAATACCTTGGTTTATAGTACATGTTAGCAATCAGTTTAGATCTACAAGGCTAAACTTTCCAAATATAGCACTACCTTATTGCTATAGCTTATAGCTTGAGTTCATCCAGTTTGCATAAAACAGCACATCACATTTGGTCTCATTTGAAGATGAATCTGAACCTTGCAGACACCACAGGGTTCAACATGCTCTGCTCTCTCCTTATCCAAATTGATATTGGTATTTCCCGGCAATTGCAAAAAAAAAAAAAAAACAGATCCTTTTCTTGACAGAAAGGATTTAAAAATTTGTTCAGTAGTTGAAACTTAAGAGTGATGTTTTGGGGGTTTTTTTGCAAGGAGACAGCAATTTTTATTAAACCTTCATCTTTTTAGCATTTCACAGCTTGAGGACGGATCAAAGTCAGAGGCATCACCTCCACAATACTCCTGTGGCCCAGATGACTGCCAGGGAGGAGGCATTTATATTTTTTTTTCTGACTCAGAACTGAGTACATAAGCTGCGTCTCCTGCATTTCAGTCACACATCCTGCAGATGCAGTCCTTGGTGCTAGGAGTAGGTCTTCCCAACAACTTGTGTAGGAACTGCTCCATTTTGAATAGATAGTTCATGGAAGTTATTTCAAAAGTTAAGTTTGATCTGAGCTGCCTTCATTTCTATGAAGGCAGTCTCCTTGCCATAAAAAAATCTTATTTCAATACCATCATCAAATATATTATTCATGACAGGCTAGAACCTGTAAACATGAAGTATGTGGAAAATGCCCAAGCAGCCCAAAAGAGTTATCCAATATTGGAAGCTTCTCAGGAGTTTGACATTGGTTTGAGATTCAGCAAAATGCTATAATAAATATTTCTACTGCCTTACATAAATAAGTCTTGTAGTTTACAGCGTAGCACAAAGAATGACTTGGCTATGCTGTCGGGAACACACCAGAGCCAACCCCTGCTCTGTCACTCATGTATGCATAGTAGCAGAAATCAGATAAATAGCATTCCCTGAAGTTTAAGGGTAAAATAATTATTTCTTCCAACAGTTTTTAAATTGTTGGCATTATTTTAAATCCATGAAGTTAGATTAATTCAGGATTCTTTTTGTCTCTCAGTCAGTTATAAAACAGAATATAAATTGTGTTCCTTATCCCTCAAATAACAGTGAAAGTCAACAAAAAAGCCTTCTAATTTTTGTGAAACAGCTTTGAAATATGACTGATAATAGTAGTATTTGACAAAGCATCCTAAGCCTGAAAAAATCAACAAAACCAAAATAATATGCTATGTTGCTGTTTTGCTTCTACTGAAACACTTTCAAAAATCACTAGAGAATTCCCTAGTGATTTTACAAGATAACCTCCTTTTAGCAGTCGAAAACTAGGCTTTTTCTGTATACTTTATGCTGTAAGTATTATTGTTTTTGGCATCACTGCAGGAAAAAACTGAAACTTTCAGGAGATATTTGTTGAACTGTTAGAATACCAAGATTGTATTTTGAGTTTGCAATGTGAAGTTATAAAATAATAAGTTTTTATATATATATATAAAATATATAATCAATAATTGTTCAGGTGGAATGAGTTTTGTTTCAAATTACATCGGTTAACAGTATCATATGATTTCAGTAAGCTCTCTTCATAGAATAAAATTGTGAGCGACTCAGCATTCTAATGTAAGTTTATTTAATTAAATATGAACATTTAGAATTTATTAAGTTGTATTTAAGAAAGCTCTCTCTAGGATTTTGTAGGTTGTTGAGAAATTTTTCTCTTTTACTGTTCCAAATTGTTTGTATCATTCCAGTTGAATTTATTCATCCTTACAAAAAGCTTTTTAAGTATAGCAGAAAAATGTCAATCCTACTAAGGCAAATTCATATATCAGGCGTAAAGCCAAAGCATACTGGCCATTGCATATTCCTAGTTTAAATCTGGTGCACCTGAATGTATTTAAATGCAAATTTTTAGTTAAAGCAAAATACCAGTGAAAGAATATCCCTTCAAAGTATTTTCCCTAGTCACAAATTTTTGCAGGTTTTTGCAAGATCTTCACATGAAAAATGGCCAAAAAAAAAGTCTGATTAGACACTCAGGTCCCCTTCATCACTTCTGCATAAGCTGACTTTGCTTTGTCAATGTAAGAAACTCATTACCGCAATGAGTTATTCACATGGCAGAAACAGATAACATGGATGAGACTGCTAGGCTTCTCAGTCAGCTAGAATGTCAAGCATATATTTTGGTGGTGCTGTGTGCTTTTCTACAACTACCAAGTAACCTTAATGAGAAATTCAAGGCATTGGTACATAACACTAACTGTTTAATATGCCATTTCCTGCAAGACAGTTCCTCAGTCTCTACATACCCATGTTTCCTATGCTTAGTTACCCATCCATAGGTAGTAAGGTTAGAAGTCACATGCTATTCATAATGCTGGGCTCACATTTCTGGAATTGATCCTTTCTGGATATGTGTAAGTGTGACTTATTTTAGAACGTGACATAAGCTGTGATTTCTGTTCAAGTTTTCTACTTTGCATCCCTTGCCATTTAGTTTCCCGACAATTTCTTTCAAGGGAGTTGCAAGGTATCACACTCTAAACTATTCCCTATCATAGATAAAAATGTCCCTTGTAATTTTCTTTATGTTTAAATTCTGTAATGATCCCAGATCATGGAACAGGAGTTTTTCAAATGTGAGTCTTAGTAATTACAAATAAAATTCATTAGGATCTGTGCTACTGTGTAAGGTTGGGAGGAAAATTCTCCATGCGTGCTAAGCCAGGAGATAGAACGAGTCAGTCACTATAAAGGTCATGGGAAAAAAATGGAAGTTTCTTTCACAGAAATGGGAATATTTGATATGATCTGAAGCAGCTATTACTGGACTTTGAGAGAAATGTTTATTATGAGTAATCCCACCCCAATCAGCTGTAACCAATGTTATAATAGTCATACTAGTATGTGGGATACCTTACAACAGCTTAAGTGCGAGAGAATGGAGGGATGAGAGCATTCTGCATCTTCCAAATTTGAGCTCCTTATCACCTGTAAGTAATCTGGTGATGATATTAATTTTTACTTCTTTACTTTTATTTACCTGGTATAAGATATAAGAATGAATAAATATTTCAACAAATATTCATTTTCTCTAGTGCTGTCTGGTTAGGCAATGACTATTACAGCAGAACAATGAGACTTAGTTCTCCTTGTGTATTCTTGCACCTCTGTTAATCAATAGTTTAAGGACTTTCTGAACAAGAATTTGCATCCAGTTTATTTTGTTCAGTAGCCTATAATGGAACCTTTCTTCCATAAACTTCTGTGGTAAATTTCCTAGTCCATTTCAAATTCTGGCATTCAAAGAACCTCAGAGCAATGAATTCCACAACTGAAATGTGTGGAGCATAAAGAAACGCCTTCTATTTTTTCAGCTCTCTATTTCATTTAGCACCTCTTTACCAAAAGGGTTGTCGATCATTGGTACGGGCTGCCCAGGGAAGTGGTTGAGTCACCATCCCTGGAGATATTTAAAAGGCATGTAGACATGGTGCTTAGTGAAATGGTTTAGCGATGGACTTGGCAGTGCTAGGTTAACAGTTGGAGTTGAGGATTTTAAGGTTTTGTTTCAACCTAAACAATTCTACGATTCTTTCAGTGGTCTTACAACACACTGATAATCTATAGACAGTAAAGACTTTTTTACTGATTGAACTATTCTAATAAGTTTTCTGAGTTTAATGCATTCACAAAGTACTTCCTCACACTCTTTTTGGCCTGTGTTTTCATGCTTTTGCACTTAACGTCTTTCTGTTCTCGTAGTCTGGACACAAATTACGATTTCTGAAGGATATCTTTTACTGCTAATAGTTTCTCTTTCTTCTTATTTTTTTCATATGTGCTTAAAATATTACTGATGAGTGTTTCTTGTTCTGACCAAAATAGTCTTTTGGGGGCACACAAAGTCTCTAGAATTTATGTAGGCTTGGACAACAGACAGCAAGCAAAGTATAGGTCACACCACAGCCTCCGGGTCGATGCACCACATTGCTAGCTAATGTAGATACACCACTGTTTACTCTGAATCTCCTTGATGTGTTTTTAACAATAGCCACGATAACAGCAAGCATTTTATCTTTTAAATTTTTCTTTTTAATTTGTTTTTAACAAAAAAACCTTTATTTCCTTTTTAGAAATTAAGCATTGTTTTGTGGATTTTATTTTTTGAATCTGTTTCCTTAAAGGATACAGATAATTAATATTTTACTATGACTGTTTTAAAATGGCTCTTATAGACATTATGCCTTAAATAATATTCTGCACAGCTATATCATTTAACACAAAATGCTAAAGAGTGTAACATATATATGAACACATATATAAAATAAGAATACGAATAATTGAAGAAATTCACCTAACAATGGAATATATCAAAGGCTGAGGATACCACAATAAAAATTAGGTGTAAAGTCTGCTAAGATAATAGAACACCCTCAAAGAAAAGCATTTTTAATAAAAGCATTTACACATTCATCTACTACAGGCAAAATCCAAAATCCATCATAAATGTAGCTGCTATTATTATATGACAGAACAGTGAAAAGCAGATGGACCTTATTTGCAATCGTGTAGCTGGGCTGAAGGTATTTTTCTGCCTCTCTTCCTGCATTAATAATGACAGGTGGTGTTGGAGATAATTTTAACCAGATTATGATGAGCTGTAGTTCAGATTCAAAGACTTATTTTACAGCTTCGCATGCTTGGTATATGACTGAACATACTTTTAAACGCAATTCTTCAAAAACAGCATTTGAAGATTCGTGTGCATGAGAGATGATGAGGTGCTTGCCTTTTCTGAAAAGAATTCTTTGAAAAACTTAAAAAGGACATATTTCAAAAAAAAAAAAATACCTCTGACTTTCATGTGAAGATACCTATTTTGATATGAAAATGCTTGTAAATGGAATTTCCAAATAGCAGATTCCCCCTTCTGAAAAAAGGATCACAAACTAGACAAAGAACAAAAAAGAATCCTGTGCTTACTCTAGACCTTGCAAGCTAACAAGGTAGTGTATTAATTGCAAACTGATTGAAAGGTAGTGTTTCTTCTTTTTAAGAAGGATATAAGTCTATAAATTTATGTGGCACTTGGTTTACCTCACAGCTCAGTGACTTACCTTCAAAGCTAGCTCAGCGCTTGAAGAGAATTTCAGTTTCTTAACTCACATTCTTCGAGTTTCACCTTCTGTGCTATGCGTATTTATGCATATGAATGTATGCAGATGTGTGCAAATGACTGCATATGTTCAAACTTTCTGTAGTTGTTTAACTGTATGTAGTGAGAAAGTAAAGTAAAACAGTGCTTAAACTATAGTTTATAACTTAAGCGGGGGAAGAAATGACTTGTGAAAGTCATAACAGCCCTTTTCAGCTGAATGAAGATACATATTAATGAAATATTAAATAGAGAATTCATGCTTTCTTGTTTGTGATGATTTGTTTGTGATGAAAAGTTTCATTTTATGAAAAGCAAAGTCTGTTTTCAAACATATGAAACTGAAGATATAAACAAAACAAAACAAAAAAATGCATTAAGTCCAGCCACAGATTTATTTTGAATGGCATCTGAGTTACCAGGCTGTGATATTTGAAAAAAATAGCTGCAGGTATTTGATCATTTCAAAGGACTTCATTTGCTTGGGAAAAACAGTACAAAGAACAGTGTAAATTGAGCATGTACCACTCATTGGGTCTGAATAATTACAGCTTCTGGAAATGTTTGTTCGTTCTGTCTGTTGAGGCTAAAATTTGATGCATTTTGATTCTGCAAACTGAAGTCCCTGCGCAAAAGTTTATATCATTACAAATACATTAGAATAATAATATGGTACTGTCTGAGTATGTGTTTGAATTCACTTTTTTCGTCAAGGAATTACTCCGTTCCTGAGGGAGAGCAGGTGGCAGATTCCTGGGAGCCCAAGGCTGAGGCTACGGTTATGGCCTCCTCCTTTCTTTTGTTTGTACATCAAGTGACTTTTTTGGCTAACTGTTTTACCCAGCTGAATCCATAACCATACTTGCAGGAAGCCTACAGTCTGTATAAAAATGCAGTTTAAGCACGAACAGGTCACATGAGTACTGAGTTCTCTTCACTTGGGCTAGGGTTATACTATATACTAGTATATATATATGTACACACACTACATATATATATATATTAGCCTATATACCATGACTTTATAGAGTCTTTACAGGAGTCATAGTAATGTTTGCCCCTCTCAGCACAAGCTCACTAAGACCATTGGAAAATTATTCAGGAAAGAAAGACATTTCTCCCAAACCAATTCCCTGTCATAAAGAGGATCTGCATAAGGCTCAATTTTCCTTTAAAACACGTTCATGCATTTGAGGATTGTTCCAATCCAGTATTTTAACTTGTTATGAAGTGTTTGGCAGATCCTTGTAACATGCTGTTAAGTTGCACTCACATGCGCAGTGTAGGTGATCCACATAGCAATCCTTTTCAGACATGGGCTTTTTTTATTATTGCCCAAAGTAGCAAGATAATTACCCATACCAACAGATATCTGCTGCTAAAATTGTAAACTTGCCAGGCTATGTATTAGCTTAAAATTTCAGCCTTGGATCTGTGGTACTGTTATATTGGTTCAACCCAACGTGATAAATCTAACTAATTGAACTAAACCAGTAAATGAAGTTGTGCAGCTACTTTTATTGCAGTTTAAATGAGGTGTCTTTCAGTTTAGCATAAAGTGGAATCTGTTTAAGCTAAACTGAAATAAACTGGTTTTAAACTGAGTTATACATCCACAATGGAGTTTAACTAATTCACTTTATAAAAAAGCTTAAGTTAATATACCACAAATCTCTTGTGTGAACAGAACTGCTTTATTCCTGTACAAAACTGATAAAAAACTGTTAAATAATGTTCCTTCACCTTAATACAAAAGTGTAAAAGGAGTAAAATTTGACACATGGTAGTCAGATCGCATCCCCACATTGCTGAAATATGCTAAGATAGAAAGTAAAGGTATGAAATAAAAATTTGGCTTGGCTAGAATACAGCAGTAAGTGTAAACACTAACAAAATTGTGTGTTACAATATAAATAAGTGAATCACAGCTCTCTGGAAAACAAGTGCTTGTATCATTAAGTAGAAGTAAAAACAAAATGAATAAAATACCTTGGTTCAGGGGCTGGAACTGTGATGATTTATTCATGTTATCTAATGATTTGCCTTCTTCTAATATACTACTGGAATGTCATTTCTTTCACACACAACCCAATACAGACATACAGGACAATCAAGTTTTTTTTAAAAAAAACAACATTTAACATTAGCAGTTATTAATCTTCAAGCACATGCTTCAGTTCTATCAAACTCCTGTGTGAAAAGAGACTCAAACACATACTTAAGGACTTCCTCCAGTTGGGAGTCTGTACCATTATTAAGTCTAACTATGTAAGCACGGGTTCTCTGTATTACAGCGGAGTATAACCGAGAAGAGAAATTGCTTTTGACTTCAGAATAACAGAGTACCTTGGAAGTATTTTTATTATAGCAGTCTGAGGCCTCTTGGTGGGCGAGAGGAGTCTAGAGTAGTATAACTGCTACAAAAGAAGAGCACTTTTTACTTTGTACAGACACCATGGATCATAGCTATAGGGAAATTGTATTGAAGATCATTTTCATCAAGTTTTGATATTTTTTCTAGATCTGATTTCAATGAACTCTTCCTCAACAAAAATCATCCATATCTGTGCTAGGCTGCTTAATAGCATTCTTGCATGTGCCAAATGTAGGAAGGTGGATGTCCTCACTGTGACACTAGAAAATTAAAAAAAGAACAAGAGACTCTTCATGAAAAATCATAAATACTTCCTGTCTGAAGCCACAGAGTGATTCAGGCACCATTTATTCATGACTGAGATTCATGTTGAATCCTTCACTTGAGCAGCCCAGCCTTTGATATTGTCCTGCTGAACTCTCCAGATCTTCTGGACAAGGAAAGTATGGAAGAGAAAGTGATGGACACCTTCTTACCAAGAGGAGAGTCTCTCCATTAAGAGAGGACCCTGCCCTTGAAGAAGCACGTATCTGGATATTGCACCAGGACAACTAAAGGGAGGACTGTGAGCATATGTTGTGATTGTCCTGTCAGACAATAGGCAGGAACAAGTCTGAGGCAATAGGTCAGACCACAAAGAAATTTTGTTTGATTGGTCATGAGGAAAAAGATAAAAGGTCAAGATCCATCATAAGCAGGTACTGCATTTCTGTAACAGAAGGCTGACAGTGAATTTCTAACTCTTTGTAAACTCCGTGTTTCATTCAGGATAAAATGTTGCCAGAATTCAGTTATTTAAAAATAAATAAGCAGCAGCTTGAATGCTGATAAAGGTATCCGACTCAATTAGGAAGGATTTTTTTTTTCCAAATCTGAAAGCAGGCATTATCCTCCTTCGACAGAAAAACACAGCTGTGCAGTGCTGAGATACTAGAGCATTCTGCATTCTGCAGATTGTAGGGAAAACAGACATTCTTATTTTGGATACAATTCAAACTTCTGGCAGTATCTTCCAGCTTCTGAGGTCATTTACATCACTTCATTACAATGCACACACATTGTTCATACCTTGTTATATTTTGATTGACTATAAGTGAGTATTTGCATATTATTGCCCATAGCTTATTGAGAAGCCTTTCATTACAGAATTTTAAATATTTGGTGACCAGGTGTTTAACTGCCAAATACAAATTATCGTGTCTGCTTCTTATAAGGAAATAATCCAACCAATCCAGTAGGACATTCTCAGTAGCCAACCAGTGAAGTGCGTAAAAAATGTAATGAGCTAAATTCTGTTCTCATTTAAAACAGCATAAAAGTGCAAATATTCTCTGAAGCAAAAAATACGCCACCTGATATATTTGATTTTAATTTAAATTAGAATGTGGACTCTAGTGTATCAGTGAATGATATTTTATGTTAAAAGACAAATACAATGGATAGTATCACTAGTCATAGGAGGAATAAAGAAAACAAAAAAGAAAACATACTTTAAGCTTTTTGCCCGTAGTTGTTGTCATGTTTTTCTAATCATTCACGTTTTGTATTTATTCTGCTTTGTTTTCAGTGGTCTTGTGTTTGGCTATTTTTTAAGTGATGGGTGGCTTTTAGACTCTTTAAAATGTACCTAAATGAAAACTTAATTTTCAAAGTCATGAAGCTTCTTTTGCTCTTCTTCATTTAATAGGTTTCATCATTTGACAACGAAATGACTATTAAGGTGAATGTAATGGAATTATAAAAGAGACAGATGCAGACCTGGGTTGTCATAGTATTATAGAATGGTTAGAGCTGGAAGGGACCTTAAAGATCATATATTTCCAACCCTACTGCCATAGGCAGGGACACCTTCCAGTAGACCAGGGTACTGAAAGTCCCAACCAGCCTGGTCTTGAACACTTCCAGGGATGGGGCATCCACAACTTCTCTGGGCAACCTGTTCCAGTGTCGCACCACCCTCACAGTAAAGAATTTCTTCTAGTCTAAATCTCCTCTCTTTCAGTTTAAAACCATTACCCTTTGTACATTGCTCCACTCCCTGGTAAAAAGTCCCTCCCGTCTTTACTGTAGGCCCCCTTCAGGTACTGGAAGGCCTCTATAAGATCTCCTCAGAGCTTTCTCTTCTCCAGTCTGAACAACCCCAATTCTCTCAGCCCATCCATAAGAGAGGGGCTGCAACCTTCTGATCAGCTTCGTGGCCCTCCCTTGGACTTTCTCCAATAGGTCCATGTCCTTACTTTGGAGCTCACAGAGCTCAATGCAGTACTCCAGGTGGGGTCTCACCAGAGCAGAGGGGCAGAACCACCTCTCTCAGCCTCCCTGACCTGCTGCTTTTGATGCAACCCAGGATGCAGCTGGCTTTCTGGGCTGCGAGCGCACTTTGCTGGCTCATGTTGAGCTTCTTATCCACCACCACCCCCAAATCTTTCTCCTCAGGGCTGCTTTCAACCCATTCCCCACCCAGCCTGTATTTGCGCTTGGGATTGCCCCGACCCCTGTGCAGGACCTTGCACTTGGCCTTGAGGTTTGCATGGGGCCACCTCTCAAGTCTCTGCAGATTCCTCTGGATGGCATCCGTTCCCTCAAAGATGTCGATCACACTACATAGCTTGGCGTCAGCAAATTTGCTGAGGGTGCCCTCAATCCCACTGTCCACATCACCAACAAAGATGTTAAATAGCACCGGTCCCAGTACCAACCCCGGAAGAACACCACTCATCACTGCTGTCCACTTGGACATTGAGACGCTGACCACAACTCTTTGAGTGCAGCCATCAACTAATTCCTTATCCACCATGTGGTCCATCTGTCAATGTCCTGCTGATTCTTAATTGTCATACGTTTGACCATACCTTGTAGTTCACTTGCGTTTTTCCTGTACCTTTGACCTCACCATACAGATATCTATCAGTGAATATTCAAGCCTGTGAAGTGTAACATGATCACACCACCACTGACCAACAGCCAGTGTTTATACTTACCTGTAGGCTTTTGTCACTGGCACCACTACTGGTTTTCATTACAAGCTGCAAAGTGGTGCAGTATTCTCAAGGTGAAGATACTATATTCTTCCTCTTTTTCATGACATGACCTCTCTCCCTCCTTATCAGTTCATTGAACTGTATCCCAGCACCAGAGCAACCAAAGTATTCTTGTCAGCATCATTGCACAATTAGGTATTCATCTCCACATTTCACTTGTTCCTCACTGTGTGTGTTTTCTCTTCTTATTCTTTCCTAGCAAGTAAGGAAAGACCAAAATTTCAGAAAACCAAGCCTGTAATGTGAATTAAATCATTGGAGATTCAGGTCTCCATTTGTTATTCTTAGTATAGTCATTCATTGGTAAAACATTGTCCTGGTTTGAGGTAAAATGAACCAATTTTCTCTTCAGTAATTTTACTTTTTTAGCTGGGCCTCTTCTAGCTAACTAAAGTCTGAAATTAACAGCATATTGTTCAGAAAACTGTTCAGTCCCACGGTGATAGGACCTGATTATACCAAGGAATGGTGTGCGGAGAGGCCCTTGCTTATACTTATTGCTATAACCACCAAGGTCAGGTAATTTTGTTATTTGCCCCGTTGGAGCATCAGAAGCAGAAAAGCATAGAGGGATCACACCTGTAGGGAGGAGTGGACAGGACAGGTGACCCAAAATTGACCAACTGACCAACTTGGGTATTCCATCCCTTCAGCATCATGCTCAGTATAAAAGCTGAGGGATCAAAGGGTCAACTCTCTTTCTTCAATGGCTGATGTCTGAGGAGGACCTTGTCTGTTCATCTGCCTTTGACCTCAGTCCGAGCATTCCTGACTCCAAATCTGGAATCCAGCTCCTGTTGATGACCGAGTCCAGTCTGGGACTTTTCCTGATGCCTGCTGGTGATGTGATCATCATCGTGGGAGCTTGATACGGTTTCATATATATTGTATCTATTTCATTATTTTCTTCCTTTTTTTTTTTTGTTTTAATTTTAGTATTAATACTTCATTAAAGAAGTTTAGTTCGTTCTAAACTGGTAAGTCTCCTTATCCTCTTCCTCTCCCTTCTTTTTGAGGGGAGGAAGGGCCATTTGGCAGTCTGGTTTTGGTAATTTTGGCTGAAACCACGACAAACATAATATACAGAGAATAAGTGTAATCTATATGAAGTCAAGTAAGTGCACAGGACTGACAGGAAGCCCACCCATCTCTGCCCTCGGCTGTATAAAAGAGACTATACCAATGGCATTTAGGAAATTAGGTTCTTTTCCTAACTTGAACTGTTTTTCTTCAGGGATATTTTGTTGCAAAAGCCCTTCAGAAGATATGTAGAGGCAAAACATTTTAAGCACGGAATTTCTTATGTTTGCAGTATAGCTGATTCCTACCAATCATCTCTAAGATCTCTGGGTGCCAAGACTATCATTTATTTTAAGCAATCTGGACTATCTTAATCAGGTACCTGTATTTAATTGCAGTGGATAGGTATGCCTTCGTTATTCATGGACTTCGAAAGAGAGTGATTGATGAATGGAGGTTCTTAATCAGAGGCAATGATTAAAACTTCAACTTTTAATACTTACACTAGATTATGGACTCATTTATTTTACTATTTTAACTTTAAGCACTGCAGTCATAAATGTTTCATCATAGAAGTTTAGAGTCTTCAAACTAGCAAAGGATTCTGTTAGGTCAGATGACAGCTAAAAGTTTGGTTGAAATGCTGTGGCCTGTTTTGTGTTCCTTTTGCATTTCAGTGCCTTATTTTGGACCAATTCTTCAGCTAAATAAAAAGCACATTTAGCTTTAGCTTCTGGATATTTTCTTTCCTTTTGTCTGAATCATTGAGGTAAAAGAGAGAGGAGGCTGTGTGCATATAGGAGGAATGAGTTCTTTGTAAAATAAGCAACCCATCTATGAATTGGTGTCCTGATAATTATGACCGCTAACATGCTCCTATACCTTCCAAATATAAGTGAGTTTATATTTTGTTATTATGAAAATAATTTTTCTACAGTGTTTTAATTTTCCTTTTCTTCATGTGATATTCCATTGCTTGAAAAAATCTTTAAATCTTCATGTGTTGACAAGCAGTGATCTGCTTTGGTATACAGGCTCTAGCAAATACTTTAATGTAGGAATGCCAGTTGTTTCTTGTTGGTTTATTTTTATATGGGGGTTTTAATATCAGTATTGCATTTAGAATTTTAGTGGTCTGTGTTTTTACATACCTGCAGTGCCAAACCAGAAAATTTAAATACATTATATTTTTTTTAATTTAAAACAAATCTTAAGGTCTAATATCTTATGTTTTGTTTGCTAGAGCAAAGCAAATCTAAAGCAGGCAAATTATAAGCAATAGAAAAATAGATTCTAAAATAAGCTCTATCCACAAGAAAGGCTAAAAAACCATTGAACACTAGCTGCTACAACTTAATATATATTGAGAAATACTATTTTCAATACTTTTCATTAGTTTCCTGCAAAAAATAATTGCTTTTATAAATATTACTTGTCTAATTTTCTGTATTTTTCAAATGCACAGTAATACAACCTAAAAATAGATGTTGCTGAATGCATCTTCATGCCTCGTGTTTTTCATACATTCAGAAATTCATCATGTTTGAATTGTCACACACACCACACACACAGAGACAGAGCAGCGATTAGCCTCAATGGTTGAAGGCAGTTTATTTGAATGCCCATAAAGTTTTCTGCCTCATAAAGTTTTCTGCCTCTTCTATGAAATATCATTCAGAATGGTCTTTGTTAAAAAGCTGCCTTTTAATAAGAAAGCTTAAACTAAGTCCTGTACATAGTTTCACTAACTTTTAAACTCCAGGGTCCCAGCATTCATTAGCCTCACAGGGGAAAAGGAGGTGTCCTTCTTTTAAGCTAAAACTATTAGCATGCAGCATTGTAAATATCAGACAAATGTGATTCTTTCACTGCTAGGCCTTGAACTGATCTTGATTAAAATGCTAACTGTTCCTGAAGCTTGATGTATCTTAAATATTGTAAAAGATCCCATGAAACCATCTCCAAGCAGAGATAAGGTAAATGGGCTCAGAAAGTTGTCTTAGGGCAACAGATGTTGTTCTTACATCTTGTGCTTACAAGAGTCCTGCTTTGACATGTTTAAATTTTGAATGTCAGCAACCATTTATATGTACAGAATATTAGAATATTGATTTGAAAAACAGAAATAGATGTTCGCATTGGCTGTTTTTCTTCTTCTCTTTCTACAAGGCTTATAAATATGTCATCAGGTATGGCTGAGCCTCACTTTAGCTTCTGGTAATTCGTCTGCCTTGTTGTGCTATTATTTATGTCTACTTGATTGCCAAAATAAAGAGGATGCCCAAGTTAGGTTATGTTTTATTTTTATTTTATTAACTTCAGCCTGGGTCTCTTGTTCCCTTTTTCTTGCTTAGTACCATTACAGACATTTCATTTATGAGTACTATCAGCAGTTATGAAAGAGCAATAAAAATGATTGAGGGTCTGGAAGGGACTGATTTATGAGGAAAAGGAGAAGAGCTAAATATGGAGTGCCTGTCTAAATAATGATTCATGAATAATGCGCTAAATATCTGTGAGTGTTTTAAGAGGGTAAATGAGAGAGGAATCAGACAGGATGGTTCAGAGAGAAGTAACCAGAAGTGACTGAATGGAAGAAAGTGAAGGAAAGATTTTTCTTAAAGTAATACTCTGTGTAATAAGAAGCAATTTCCCAAGGGTGCTTAAAGCACTGCAGCAACTTGACTGGATCAAACACACCATCAAGATACCTTAAGAAACTACTCTTTTTTGAATAGCTATGAGTTGCTTTTGTATACATAGCTCAAAGCACTCTGCAGCCAGTACTTAACACCTTACATCACCTTTTGTGTTAGGTGAGGAAAGAGTGTTAGTGAGAAACATCAGTCTAGACACAGACATTTACAAATTTTGACATAAATCATTCACAACTTTCATCTTAAATGCTTCAGTTTAAATCACAAAACTGGAAAGAAAGAAATACTTTGCCTAGCAGCCTAGTACAGTAATTGGTAAATCTCAGTCCCTGGTTCTGTCCTCCTTTACTTATGTGTATTTGACACTATGTCTGTTATCTCCTACAGGAATGCCTGTCACCCATGTATAGAGCTAAGAACTATGGAGGTTTGGAGGTGTGTTATTCCTATTTTCTGCTACTTAAGCTCTTCTGCTTCCTGTCAAATTCTTTTGCATGAACTGCAGAAAGGCTCTGAGAGTGACTAGCATGACAACCCTCAGAGTCTTCTAGAAGTTAGACAATGTGTCAAGTTTCTCTAACCAGAGGAGAGAGGGTAACTTGAAAAACTTGGTGAGTTTTCTGATATTATTCTAAATATTTCTGATATTTCTGCGTTATTCTGGTCACATCACATGGATATTCTGAGATTGTGTAAAAGGAGCCTGGAGAACTAAAATGTTTCATTCATCCCTGGCATTAGTTTATTTTCTGTTATATGAGAAACAATGTATTTAATTTGATCTGCAGGCAGGGCATACTGCTGGCTCATATTCATTTTGATGTCCACCATGATCCCCAGGTCCTTATCTGCAAAGATGCCTTCTAGATGATCATCCTTTAGCATATATACTACTGCCTGGAATTATCCTTCCCTGGGTATAGGATTTCACACTTACCTTGTTGAACTGTGAAGAGGTCAGGGTAATAATGTTCCATTTTTAAACAAAAAATCTACTTTTTTCCTGTCATTCCATTTTACAGACATTCTCTTCTCAATTTGTACTTTGTTTTATCCTGCACAATTAACAAGGAAGTTTACTTTTCACAGTTTATCTGCTGACATGTAATTATTCATATCTTTCCACTGATCCTGCCATTTTGGACTGGATAAGACCCAGTCAAGATCTGTGAGCTGGTCAGGAATCAATATGTTTGCTCTGATTTTAGCTTCATCACGAAAAGCTGATATCTAAAGTTCTTTTGATTTTTAGCATGTAAAAACTACTAACTTTGTGGCTGCTAATTGCTCTGTGGCTGGAGCAAGTCCAGGGAAATGCAACAAAACTGGTGAGGGGTCTAGAGAGTAAGCCTTATGAGGGGAGGCTGAGGGAGCTGGAGTTGCTCAGCCTGGAGAAGTGGAGGCTGAGGTGAGACCTTATCACTCTCTACAACTACCTGAAAGGAGGTTGTAGAGAGGCGAAGGTAGGTCTCTTCTCCCAAGTCACAGGCGATAGGACAAGAGGAAATGGCTTCAAGTTGCACTAGGGGAGGTTCCGACTGGATATCAGAAAAAGTTTTTACAGGGAACTGGTTGAGGCATCTAGAAGATGGGCTGAAATAGTGCTCAGTGACATGGTTTAGTGATGAGTTTGTTTTTGTCAGAGTTAGGTTGATGGTTGGATTAGATGATCTCAAAGGTCCCTTCCAACCTAGACAATTGTCTGACTCTATGATTCTAATTTCATGTCTTGCAAAAAAGATGGTATCAATGTAACAACTTTGAGAAGAATGGTTTTTTTGTCATCTGGTCCTGAATCCTAAAATCTATTTTAGACTTGCATTGGTTTATGTACCAATGTTAATTACAGAACCAAGTAATATATTAATATCTTCTTTCTAGAATACAGCAGTATGTGTAGAGGTTGCACCACATATCATCTGTGTTAATAGATAAGTATGACTAATGTAGTGTACATCAAAAAGAAAACTATCCTGAGGTACTATGCATGAGTCACAGAAGCTGTAATATTATATTTAGAATAATAATCAGACAAGAAACAACAGACTCCCAAAATTTAATGAGGTCACTTAGTTAAAAAGCGTATTCCCAGTTTGTGTCAAGCTACAGACCATTGTTTTATGTGCTTGGTTCTTTTTTCTTTCTTTCTTTTAAATTCTTTTAAGCAACCATGTGCAACAGAGCTATAAATTACCATAATGTTAGTCCATAAACTTAACGAGGTAATAGGAGGTGTCTTCAGTTTTGTTTTGTAATCACATTGCCTGCATATATTAGGAGTCACTGTGGTGAAAATAAACATATCCAATATAGACTGCCTTATAGATGAAAAATCCTTATTGTATCACTGTAGGTGATAGAGGCAACCTAAAAACAAAAAAATGCTTTGAAGATGAAGGCCCAGATACTCAAATACAAAAAGATGGGAAATTTACCTTTTAAAAAGGTCAGGAGTCAGCAAAGGTGCATTGCTTCTTCCTTCTGTTTGGAAGAAAAGTAATGATGGGTTAAACACCACAGCAGCTGCTGTCATGGATTCTTCTCAAATGACAGTCTGGTCTAGTTTCTGAGCTACCCCTGGAAAAGTGAATGCAGGTTCTAGTAATTTAAGTAAAAAACCAGGTTACAAGTATGATGCCTGTTCTTTGAGTGTTTGAGGTATATTTTTTTTTTTCCTTTTTCTACTAGAGTTGTATAGCTTCTGAAGAAAGGGTGGTTTTAATGAGTTGCTTCTCATGTCCTCTGCATATATCTGGTGGAAAAAAAAATCCCTCTTTTTTTTTTTT
>VXBJ01001859.1:732169-766726 GCA_013400055.1 Nycticryphes semicollaris | reverse complement strand
TTTTTTTTTTTTTTTTTCCAGAATGGTACAAGAGAAAATGGTGGACTGCAAAGTAATGAATATAATTTTTTACTATAAGCTGCTGTGACATGTTCTTTCAGCTTGGTTTGTACCTCTCTCTAATGTGCAGGAAAAGCAAATACTGCAAAATCCTGGCATTTTGAACTATTAGTGAAATTTTATATGGAGAGCAGATCTAGGTTTATTCAAGAACATGCTTGCTGAACCACGAATAATCCACTGTAAAAGAAAAGTCTCTCTAAATGTTAATGTCATCATTCTTTTACACATTCAATAAACTCGAGGACTGTCATGCTACAGAGCACTATGGAGGACTATTCGAGAGATAGTCTTTTGCCGTAGAAAGATAGAGACATTTCAGCACCAGGATTTGAAATAATAATGGGGAATTTTTTTTCACTTGTCCTTGTTTGTTCACTTTTTTTTTTCCTGAGATCTGTTTCATCTGTGTGGTTAAAAGCTTAACCGTACAGACAGGACAACATAAATTAATTATCCTACCATTTTAGTTGCAAATTATATTCTTACTCTTACTGCACCAGTCCTGGACCTAGCTGCTAGTCCTGAGTTAGTTGACATTGTTGGCCATTATCTAACGCTGCAGAATTGGACAAATTGGTTTAAAAACAAACAAGTAAACTAAGCTAAACAAACAAACAACCCACAGGAAAAAGGAGGAAGCATTTTTTTCTAAAAAGGTTTTCTCTTTCGACCATTAATTGCCTCCTAAGATAAATCTTTAAAAGTCACCTTCATGACATGGTGTTTGCTAACCTTGACACTGAACATGCAAAAACAAGAGGTTAATTTGAAGATTTTTGTTTAGTATGCGCTGCACTTTGCACAATATAATAGATACAAAGAATCTGATTTTATCATGTCACAGAAAATGAAATGCATTAGCATTAAGCAAAGTATGTTTTTGATACTTATCTTATTGAAGAAGAAGACTTCATACCGATGCCAGCATGTTTGGTAATTAATTAAGGTGGTCAAAAGCCATGATGCTGTCAAAGACTCTCAACTTTTATATAATGCTGGTGTGTTTTTATCCCCCACAGAGATAACTGTTGGGTTGCTAGGAAACTTACTTTCGTTTAACAAAGAATAATGTAGGCATTGCATATATGGGAATGATGCATGACCAAAAATTGTGTTACTTAAGGAGCTACTTGCCCTAAAATGCCTTGGGTTTTGGTTTACAATAGGTGGACAGGTGGACTTGTCCCTTCACCTATGCAGTGTTTCCCCTGCAGCTAAAAAAGAGGCAGCTTCAGAAATGGTCTTGTTCCTTTCCCACTCTCAAGTACAGTAATGCCCGAGAGCATTCAGATACTCCCAGGGGCAGGAACCTTACCTAGGTAACTGGGTCTTAGATGCTGCCCCCGTGTGAGCACCACCCTTACACAGGGTTTAGAAAAGGTTTCTGTTCAAGGATGAACATATATGAAGGCAGTGAAGATGCCGATATATCTCTCTTGTTACTCTAGGGATATTTCCCACCAGGCCACAGCTTTACTCTGATTCATTCCTGTTACCCTTAACTTCAGGCAGACACAGTCAAGGAGATAATCTGACTTCATAAAAGTTTTGGTAACAAAATCTGTAGAAACATTCTGTGTCTTTGTTGAATGCTATTGCTTTTTTTCTTTTTGAATTGTATTAAAATTTTCTGTGAGCTTTCTCAGAGTAACCATGGCAGCATAATTACCTTACCTGCTACTTCCTTCTTTCCCCTGTTATCAATTTTTTTTTGTAGGGTGTTATAAGCATACATAAAAGTAAAATCCTACTTTAAAATAATATAAGATGCTTTGTTGACATTTATACCCTCCCAATTTTATGATTTGCTTTTGGCAATGGGAGTATGACAGCTATCACTTCCACAGTGCAGGCCGTTTTAGCATTGTAGAGGTCATAGAAATATCATCAAAAACTGATGTCTGATGCTCTTCAGTAAAACAATTTATTTCTATTTCCTGTAGTAAAAATATTAATTATATAAGTTTAAAATAACAAGCTAAAGAAAAAATGAAAGCAGACCAGCCTATTTGCCAGATTCCTCACAGTCAGCATCTGAAATCATATACATTCAGGGTACTGAATATGGGTTCCAAGTGTGCTGGTAAAAGTATTTTTTCAGTTTTAAGAATCATTTCAGAGGAAAAATTATTTCTCTAAACTTCAGCCAAAAGTACTGATTTTCACAGATGCTTTGGAAATGCCTCTGTGGAACTCTAATCACAATCTTATTTCTGTTTTCTTTTTAGGATGGGCTGGCATTAAACATAAGTTTTTGGTCAGGAATAACTCCTTTTAGAAAATAATATTTATATAGCCGATAAGATTAATCTGAAACAGATTGGTAAAGGAGAAGTATCCCAGTCACCAGGCATCCCAGAAGAGATAAATATAGGATTTAGAGAGATTGTAATCTATATTAAAAAACTTTTGGAAATTAAACTATGAAAGTAATGAGATCAGCATTTTTATTGTTCTGAAAGAAATTGCAGGACTGAGATTTGATTAAGAAAATGAATGTAGATATCCCAACTTTAAGAGAAGAATCTGAAAAGATGAGACAGGGGAGATTTGTGAAATATTGGGGGATTAAATTTGGTAAAATCAGAAAGGTCCTCTAAAAGGTAGGCATTTTATATCACACCACCTGTCTGTACACAATGTAGGCTATGCTAATATAGAGGTTTTATGGTGTAGGACTCTAACTGTTGTAAATGTAAAATCAATAGTCAATAATGTAAATGTGATTATTGTTCACTGATTATCATAAAAATGAATTTTTGATTTTTTCCAATTCTGCATGACTGAGTTTGAAAGAAGGAAAAAGAATCAAGGGATTCTTGTTATGAAAAAATGCTGGTTCTTCACGAGACTGAAAGAAATTCTGTTGAACTCAAAATCCCTGAAAACTGGTTTCTTTGTATTCTTCAAGATCAAATGTGGCATTGAGTGAAAAATTGTTGAACTAGTTGTGTTCTGTTTATGCATTTTGTGTTTCAAAGTCACTGGCTGAAATATTGAATAACATCTCTTAAGAGAACAGATCCAAAGCCTGATCTCTTCTCTCCTGATGAGCATCTTATTACTGTTCTTCCTAAAGCTCTGTGGATCTGAATTCTTCCCTTCAGTAATACAACTTCAGGAAGTTCAGTATCTCTAGCCTGAATAGCAATTAATAAAACACATGGTGCTTTTTCTGGAAATGCAAACTTTAGGTTGGACTGCCTCTCACTTGTACATTCAAGAACCCCCAGAGGGGGCTGGATATCAAGCAGAAAGAAATTATGTAACATATGAGTGAATATAAGTTGTATATAAGGTTTTTTTATTTAAGGCTTTTTTTCTATGTGGCCTAACATTTTCTGTTAGCTTGTTCACTCTGTGATATTTTTAGGTTACCACTCTAATACTTAGCCCAGTAAGCCCAAAAATTCAGTGGTGATCAACAGGCTTTAAATTTAAATGCTGCAATACCCAACTTGTAGTCACTTAAGTGGTTCATTAGAGCTATCACTACATAAGTCAACAACTATAGTAATGCCAGGTAGTTAATCAAGCGTGATGTCTGATCTAAAAATCGATACTCTCATCCATACAGTTAAATGTTCTCAATATTACAATACCACACACAGAACTCTGTGTCCAGATGGCTAAGGATGCAGTTTGTAAACTCAGGGATTGCAAAACTAGCTTGGTCCTAATTTGGTGCTACCACTCCAATAGCCACAGGCACAGCCCAGTAGGAGGGATCTTCAGAGCACAGCTGTGGGTACCAAGGACTTGCACCCAATGGAGGGTTCAGGGTCAGATCTGTGTTAATCAACTGAATCACTCCTTAGGCTCCACTGACTGCAGCAAAGCATTATAGGCCTATATAAGGGGAATGTAGATACTTAACCACACAAGCAGACACCTGTGGGAGGCATGAAGGCAGGTGTCTTAATCTTGCACTGCATTTGTTTCTTGAAATCAGAACTTGGCCATTTTGAAGTTCCCAAAGAGCTTTATAAGCATGAGCAGAGTATTCTTGTTCAAATCATTCACATTAGTATTATTCAGATCAATACGAACCTTTATTAATGTTGAGCCTTTGTGAAGGAGTAGATTTTGAAAGGGCAAATAACTTCAACATTAGAATGTCAGTGTCTCAAAATAGACCCGAAAAGCTGGTTTCCCTTCGCAGTGAAACTAGATTACTTAATGCTGTGTGTTGTTTGCAATATGGTGAATTTTTCATTTACAACATGAATTTATTTTTGGTTTTGGAATAAATATGCTTATGGAGTAAATTTAGGATTTCATTTCTGCAGAATTGCAATAAAATAGTAATTTTTAGAAAGCATCCATTTGCCAGGAACACTTGCAGCCAATGAAAATTGTTTCCTCTGTTTGGCTGCTGTTATTCATTCCTCTCTTGCAGAAGAGCAGTAAGTCATTTGTCCATGTACTGAGAGACCCTTTGTTCCTCTTGACATGCAACAGACACAGAGACTACCTCACAGCTGAGGGTCTGGGGTCATCCCACTATACTTAAATCACTTCTGTTAGCTTTGCAGCTCTTGTTTTAGTCTGTCCACTCCCTTTTACTTCCTCCTTCTACATCACTCATCCTGGAAAGCAGAGAACAAGATCACCCTGCCTTACAGAGGTGAGAGTCCCTCTGTAAAAGGCAAGGAAAAATTTAAAGCTATGGATGGAAAAGGCTGGAAGATGGTAAACAGGGACTTCTGTGTTTTAAGAATGAGCTTAACTGTGGGAGAATCAGACTTCAACATGATGTTATTGGAAGGCTAACTACAGAATTAATGTGTCTCTTAAAACATAGCTGATACGGAAATGTAGCATTTGGAAAGAGAAACTGTTTCAGACAAGGAAAAAGGAAACGCATTGGAGGAGACGAAAGTGATAAAGAGGGTAAAACGCTGAAAGTCTTTTTAGAAAGGAGGTAGACAAGTCAAAATACAGGTGGTGGTATCTGAACAGGAGAAAACCAAATCCATAACACCCTTACATCTTTTTTCGTGAAAAATGGATCACTAACTCCCTGGCAGTAACATTCATATAGAGTGGGAGAGGGGAGAAAGAAAAGAATGTGGTTTTGTACGCATGTATTTGAGATTTTTTTTTTTATATGGCTAAAGTACCCTTTCTTTCTTCTCCAAGTTTGTCCTTTATACTGAAAAATAAAAATCTTTTAGTAATTAAAAGCCCTAAGCCAGGAAATATAAACTGTGAAGGATACATTTTATACTTGAAGAAAGGATGAATGTCTTTCAAAATCTTTGATTGCCCTCAAGTCTTGATGTAATACTGTGGTGTGATACTCAAAAATCACTCATAATTTTTATGGAAAATCTGTATTGCTAGAATTTAAAGCACTCATTTCAGCCCCATCAGAGTATTTGCCTTTTTAACACAAAGAGTAACGTTATTACTGAAAAGTGGACTCATTATTTTTTTCTCTGCTTTTTTTTTTTTATATATTATGCAAACCATATCCTACAACAAATCATTACACAGGATTTAGAGGGAAAGGGCCTTACCTCTTTTCTATTCCTGGTGATCCAGACTATGATTTCTAATAAAGTAAGAACTAGGAGTATTTCTTTTTGATAACTTTATGTTAAAATAATTTTTAGAACTAAATTAAACCAACTTTAGTATTGAGATTATAGCCAAGTAATTTGGTTTTTCTCATTAAATCTTAAAAATTTGTTTAAAACTTCAGTTTTGTGGCCCAGACATATTCACAGAATTGAGTCAAAATTAGCAAATGGTTTTCGTCAAGAAATGGGAAAATATAATTTTGTAGTTATATTGTTTAGGTAGTTGGTTTGAATTTTTGCTTTGAAAAAAAAAAGATTTTATTTCTTTAAGCAATTCTAGAGTATCTTTTCCAAGCTTTAATCAACCTTTCAATATGAAACATGCTCTTGATTTAAAACATATTTTAAAGTATAATAATAATTAGGGTGTGGTTGTTAATTTAAGTTTTGAGCAGAAAAATTGAAGAAATTACTTTTGTAAAACTTGAACCATATTTGCATGCTTTGTTGTTGTTATTGTTTGGCCAATGGTTGAAGAAATTATTTTTAATTTATTTTGCAACTGAAATCCATGGATAAAATACATCTCTTTGCTTTTATTATTTCTGTGACTAAATAATAGATAGAATGGTTTCACTAAAAAAAAAATGTTTCTTTTTCAGAGTGCAATTACTTCCAAGGTATTATTTTTGCACTTTGCATATATAATAGGAATGACTAATACCATTCCTTGCTTTCAAACACTTCATCTGTGCTTGACATAGAAAAAATGTCATTCATTACATGGCTGCTAACACAGTTTCTCTTCATTGACCCCAATTATACAAGCTATCACTGCTCAGGCTTAAGAAAGCACTTAGGCGCACACTTGAGTTCCATTAATGTGACTTGTTGAATGGGGAAAGGCAGACACAGGTTTGAGTGCTTTGCTGAACAGGGCCCACCTTGGACACTGGCCCTGACAGCATTAACATCTCATGGTATAAGAGTAATCTCTTTGATTCCAGCAGGGCAGCTCACACAAATAAAAGGTCAAAATTAAGCACACGTGAATACTAGAGGAATCTGAAGCTTCATGTCTGTGTAGTTAACTGCAGGTAACTGCAAGCCAGCCTTGTCCACAATGCAAGCTGGCTGTGTAGATACTAGTTTAGATCCTACTACTGCTGTGTTAAGTCTGGGAGGACATTGTTAGATTATTTCTTGTGCAGCCGCAGTGTCAGCTGCTTTGGGCCATCATAGACTATCGCACAACAACAATGCACATCACAGTTTCAGTTCTGAGATATAAGAGGGGGAGAAGCCCTGCCAACAGACTTGTCCATGCTTCTGAATTATATGGCTATATCTCAGTCACAGTCTATGAAGAAATTTGAGTGGCTAAAAGCATCATTCCCAATTGCACAGTTCACATAGAGCTGTCGGAGGCGGGGTGTTGGAAACATCTCGCCAGCTCCCACAACAGACAGGATTTCCCCAGTAAGGGATTTCTCATAAAACACTCACTGACATTAGGGGCCAGGGACAGATATGTGCTTTCTCGTTAAAAGGAGAAATGGTGATGGTAGCCAGAGGAAAACAAGGAAATTAATTTCATTTTGTTGAAAAAATATTTTTTCTGCAGTATACAGACTTTCCAAAGAAGGGAATCTAAAAGTAAGAATCTATGGTTAAAAAATGCCTTGTGTCTGCACAGAGCACACAGTTTTCAGATGGACAAGGAATTTGTAGAGATGCTATCTGTAATTCTGCACTAAACCATAAACCAAATTTACAGTTTGTCATTCACTTTACTTTGATTATTCTATGTTCTTATTGCTGAAGTGGTTTATCCTTTCACATGACAGTCCACTGAATTTCACACAAACATCTAACTCCTGTCGTACTTGACAGAATCACCCATCATTGTAGATGGGATTACGTAAAACGGTCTTTCTTTCATGTCACTACAAAAGCAGTGCACTGATGCTTCAGGTGCAGAACTCATTGCTAAAAATATACCCTGCAAACAAGGAAACAAATGTATAAATTGCCTTTGGCCAGCCATCATATTTAATTGTTTTCCTAAGCTGTATTACCTCCTAGGCACATGCTACAACACTCTTGTATCAGAACAGATAATACAGCATCATGGTTTTTCAGGGGGGAAAAAGGGATTTTAATGAAAATGCCACGTTTAATAAAAAAACCTCAATAATATTCAGTCTTGCTTGTTCCAGCTAAGATATTAGTGTCTTGCACTTCTTTCTGGAATTCAATAACTGAGAGGGAAAAAGGTAGAGATGGGGAGTTAAAAAATACTTGGCTCTGCTAAGCATATAAGGTCACTGGAAATGTTGGTAGAATTTATCTAACAGCACTTGCTCTTTCAAGATGTTTTGCACTATTTTTCAAGATAGCTAGAAGGAAACTTCTCATCTGCCTAAAGGCTAAAAATTATAACATCCTTTTACTGCAAGGCAGAAGCTGTGTCACACAGAGTCCAAGAAAATTCTGAAACAATTTGGACTGCAATGTCTTTGTACTGCTGCCACCTTGAACGCAGGGACAATGATTGAATGCAACTGCTCTTCGAAGTCACAGACTGGAATTGGTGAAAACCTGGTAGTAAGACATTGAAAAAAGCAGGCTTTGCATTCACCAGCTGTTTTCTTCTTTAAGATAGTCTATTTGACCTAAAAAGCCCTGTATAGAGACCTGCTGACAAGGGACCCATTCTGTGGAGTTATGTGCTTAATGTAACAAACATGAGCAGACCCATTCACTTTCATGAGACTGTCCTGTGCATAAAATTAAGAATGTGTGCTTTTAGACCCCAGGAGGTGATGCTCATTACTGTCATATGGAATTGTGATCAGTCGAGGGATTTCAATGGAGTGGAGTCTCCTTCTCTAGAGACATTCAAAACCCGTCTGGATGCGTTCCTGTGTGACGTGATCTAGGTGTTCCTGCTCCGGCAGAGGGATTGGACTAGATGATCTTTCAAGGTCCCTTTCAATCTCTGATATTCTGTGATTCTGTGATTCAATTAGACAGTTTTGTGAATTAGGAAAGCCTCTGCTGAGGACATATTTGAGAGTGACTGACTCCTTTTCACTACATAACCCTCACTCCACAGCTGCTGATGTAAGATTGCTGCATATGCAGCAAATCTCCACACATCAGAAAGGAATTGTGGAGAGCAACTGAAAGGTGTTTTGATAGAAATTTTAGCACGCAGGACTTTCTAAAGTCTTTCTTATTCCACTGACTTCTTGCTATTTTTGGTGTCTGCACTTTTTTAAATGACAGTTTCCCAATATTCGGGAAGACCAAAGTTTTGCTTACACTTTTTGTCCTGTTTTTCACTCTTATTGTGGGATATCTTTTAATACTTCAATGAAACGTTGACTGGAAGTGAGAATCCTTTCATCCCAACACTTTTTTTCTCTTTGCACATGAGAAAAAATTTACAACACTACTATTTTTCATATATCATTTTGTTTATGAAAATGTGTCAGTTTAAAAAAAAACCAAAACTGGACATTTTACAGTGTCCACTTTTACTTTCACAAGGAAAATCTTCAGCTTTTTCTTTTGAGATAGTTTTTCATATTACACACTTCATTTATGAAAGTAAAAATTACACACAATATAAAAAGCCTGGATATTTTAAGTTATTTTTATAATCCAAAGTACTGTGTTTCTTCTAACTTGGGCAAGAAAAAGCTTTTATAAAACAACATAGTAGCAAGTAAAAAAAATTCTGTGGCAATGTAGGTTTCTAATTCAGAGCTAATCATTAAGCATTACAGCTTATTCAAGCTGAAGTGTACAGAATTTAAGTAAATGCCCAATGGACTATGCTTCATTCATTTTAAAAATTCACCTGCTGGAGAAGGATATTTGGGTAATGATGATAGTCCTTATCTTTTACAAATAGCATGAAAATTAAAGCCTTTTCCCAGCTGATGTAAAATCTAAGTCGTAGGTCTCTACATCAGGTTTCCTGATCTGCTGCTTCCATAGTAAGTGGAGCATAGAACAGCTAGGCAAAAAATGGGAAAACCAAACTGGGCCACAGTGCAGCGAAGTATACAAGATTTATGAGTCAAAAAAGAGAACACGAAAGCATGTAACTCCTTAGTCAAAAGGCTAGCTTACTTCTCTTGAGGGGTGGGAATCTGAGTTCAAGTCCTTGTCCCCAGGCTGTTTTATGTATTATTCACTAGAGAATTATTGCATGAAAAACCAAAATAAGGTACATAAATCACACAGGATAAAGAAGCTCCTTTGAAACAAAAGACATAGTAATTTTCAGTATTTCATTTTAAGGAAGAGAATACTTGACTATTCATTAGATTGGCATTGCAGGATGGCATGGCATCAAAGTCGATGATGCATCAGTCTCCACTCATACTGTATTTTAAGACGGTTATCCTTTGGATAAGCAGACTTTGGGGTTTATCTAAATGGTACCTCAGTAGAAGCAGTCTGAATGACCAAATCACTGAACTGATTTATCATGGTTTGGAAGGGACCTCTGGAAGTCACCTGCCCCACCCCCTCTGCTCAAAGCAGGATAAGCTGTAGCAGGGTTCCTGGGCCCATGTCTAGATAGATTTTTAATGTCTCCGGTGATAGAGACTTCACAACCTCTCTGGGAAACTGATGCCAGTGCTCTGTCACCCTCCCAATGAAAAAGTGTTTCCTGATATTCAGAGAGAACATCCATTCAGTTTGTGCCAATTGCCTCTGGTTCTGTCACTGGGCACCACTGAATAGAACCTGGCTCCATCCTCTTTATGTATTCGTTTCAGGTATTTATTTATATATATTGATAAGATCCCTCTGAGCTTTCTCTTTCCCAGGCTGACCAGTCATAGCTCACTCAGTCTCCTTATATGAAAGATGCTTCAGTCCCTTCATCATCTTTGTGGCCCTTCACTGGATTTTCTCCAGCATGTCCATGTTGGCCTTGTATAAGAGAGCTAAGAACTGGACCCGACACTCCAGGTGTGACACCAGCAGTGCAGAGCAGAGGGAAAGGATCGCTTTTCTTAACCATATCAACAAAATATGATTATACTCAAATTACAGCACTTGATCTTATGTGATTTTAATTTTCCAAGTGTTCAATGTAACTAGTCCTCAGCACTGAATCCATGCTGCAAATTAATAACTGATGTTTATTTTCTTATTCAGATCTCAGTTATCTCAAAATAGAGCCACTGAGTTTTGAGGCTTTCAAGTACAGTATATATGCTTCTTTTTCTGATTTAACTGTCTGTTGTAGCCAATGCAATAAATAAATCTACTTGTCTGTAGCAGTGAAAATCAAGGATCAAACTCTAGTTCTTGTAACAATGACAAGCAGAGTAGTCATTGAAGCAGAAAGTCTCCCCTGCCCCTGTTGAATTGTTTGTACCTAAGTAGTACTGTCACCCTCTTTGGAATTTCATATTCTAGTGCAAGTCAGCTATGGTGGCTTAATCAACCCCCATCTTGATATCAGTCTAGTTTTATGAGCTTCAATAAATATACTTCAAAAACAGATTTAAAATTCCTCATCTTGTTATTCCCAACATCTAGGCCAGTATCCAAAGTGTATGCACAAGTATCTTAATGTTGGACGTGAGCAGCATGCTTTAAATGTGAGTGAAGAAACATCAGTTGCAAGAAATAGGTTTGGAGGAAGAGGCAGGACACCAGTCTGTGTGCACAAGGCTGGAGTTCTTCCTGTAATTCTACCACTTCTGTTAATAGCTCTTATAAATAAAGAAACAATTCAGACTTATAAAGCATGAGTCCTCTAATGTAATTAGGTAGTGCACAATGCATGAAACAAAGGGGAAGAGACCTGTCTACTAGCACTCACACCAAAAAGAGGTGATTAATAGGAAAAGAAAGCAACATATTGGAACAGAGCAGCAGGAAGCATGGAAAGACTCAGACTAATTGTAATTCTTATTTCCAGGAAAATAGAGCAACCTTCCATAAACAGGGAAGTGGTGGTAACAAGAATTAAATCTGTGCTTGTATACAGTTTGGGGGATGAGGGTATAAAAATGAGAATATGAAGATAAAGTTCATTACGACCCCTTTTAAAGGACATATTAGGACAGTGAGACAGTGTGGCAAGACATAACTTTCTAAATATCAAATGGCTGGCAAAATCTTGCTTCCTGCAACACAGGAGACAATAGATTGGATAAGACCTGTCTTTTAGGGAAAATTGATCTGCATCTGACATCAGGTGTCCAGTCTAAACATAAATCACTCCAGACTCCCTCTGTTGCAAACAGAGAAAAAGAAAACTTCTCTCCAGAAGCAGTTAATCTCATCCTAAAAAAAAAGTTAAAGATTATTTATCTACACTTTTCTTATAGAAATATTCAGTTAGTTCAGATTTAAATGTGAAACTAAAAGGTTAGGTGAAATAGATTTCATCAATGAATGCTCGAGTGATACCATTTTAAAATTTTTCTTGGTTTACTTTGGAACCAGAAATGGGTCTCAACAAATTATTTATCCCTACAGCTGCCACAAGGCTGTGCCTAGGAAATTTCTAACATGCTTGTCAAATCTGTTAAGAGTTTTTCAGAGTTTGTCAAATCTGTTTGTTAGTTTTTCAGGCACCACTACAGTCCTAGATAATTTCTCCCAGTTTTCATTACCTTTAACGTGAAAGGACTGTTATCATGGGAAAGAAATTCGGTAAGGATTATTGAACTCGTATAATCCACTGTGCTGCAAGAGTATTTCGGGAATTAAAGGCAATATGTTTGCCCCTTCTTATCTGCTGCACTAGGCTCCTGCTTCTGGCCATTGACAGAGACAGGTCACAAAGCAGGATGCATTTTTGGTCTAACGCATTACAGCTATTCTATCTTTCTAATGTGGCTCCTTGCTTTTCTCATACTAGTAAGGCTACACAGCACCAGTCATTTTGGAATAAAAACAAAGTTATCTTTCGAGAGGTACTAGAGTCAAGATTAGTTGTGAGATTTGTAACACCAATTTCCGGGAGATTATTTCAAAGAAACAAATTTAACCACTCTGAAGTGACTCCAAGGTGAGGGTGACTGAGCCACCCAGGGTAAAAGTTAAAAGGTGACAATCCCTGCTGGAGAACAAGAGCGCCTGGCTAAGCTTCAAGCACTCTAACAGCAGCAGAGAAACACTAAATGTTTAGGCATCCAAGGTCCATTGTTATTAAGATCAGCATGATTAGGAGAAAAATATTCACTCCCTATCCAATGGTGGAAAGAGGGTGAGGCATAATACCAGCCTTCCCTTCAAGGCTTCTCGTGATCCGATTATCCCAGCAGGCCTGTGTGAGTCCAGGATCAACAGCTGTGGTCCTTCTCAGGCAGTGTCAAAGGTGCCCAGGGATGACGAGGATTTTAGAGTACAGTAGAGTTTGTTGAGAATAAAAGAATAGAGGAAACAGATCACAGAGCAGTAAGCAGCTTACGGTCATGACTTGCTTTCTTAACGCTGCCTGTTGCACCTGTATGAACTAATTCTCCGTAGTTGGAATTTTTTTTTTGTTCTGGTTTTGTGCTCCCAATCCTAGCCTATCAGAATTACTGATAAATTATAAAAGTAGAAAACACCCATGTAATGTAACACAAGTGTATGCACAGGAAAATATATAACACTTGTAGCACATTGATGCAATAGGTTTTGAGTATTTCATGTACGCATAGCATCTGTTGTTATATGTCAATAGAACATTCATTATTACATGATTCCAAAACATCTCATCTGTTACAAAAGGTGATATCCATTCTACTGCTCCATTTTGCAACTGTGCTAATAGATTAGTGAAAAATCTGATTCCAGCTGATTTGTGGAGGCAGCTGCAATGTAACCCCTGCCACACTGAAAAGCAGAAGTATTACACTAAATGAGTATGAACAAGTGCTAGTGTTTTAGAAAAGGAAAACATTCCAAGGCCAGTGGCCCAATGCAGTAATTTGATAATAAATTCCCAAGAAAGAGAAGGTTTATACATGTTTGCAAACATCAGTGGCACAAAATGCTAGAAAGCTGAACAGCAAAATCCATGTTTAATTTCCGTGCAGCACCAGAATATTCTCAAACTGAAAGGGGTTGCATGGCTTGCTAATAGACATAGTGCTAGGAAATAACTACTAAGATAGGAAGAAAAATGTGAAGTAGATCCTGAAGTGCAACACATGGGACTACAGTATGCACTTCTATTGTTTTTTGGTGAAGCTCAGAAGGAAGAAAATGGCAAATCTGTAAAGAAAAGGCAACACTGGTCATGCTGAAACTTGCACAACCTTCCAGGAAACAGTGAGAAACTCGCATAAAGTGAGGTTCTGCACTGCACCTAAACGATTTCTCAAAACTTGTAGAAGGTGTCATCATGAAGTGTCATCACCTGCCAGCTCATCCAGGAAAAAGTGTTTTCTGTATGTGAACAAACAAGGTTATCCATATAGGTATAGTGCTCCAAGAGGTAGGAGAATGGCCTGGAAAAACAAAAGAAGGGCTAGTGGAAAAGCTCAAACAAGTCTATCAGAAATCACCAAAAGGGCAAAACATCTCATGCCAAAGAGTATTGAGCAACATTCATCAGAGGAATTACAGACAGTACGAAAAAGCTGTTAAGATAACGTCAGGCTAAGCAGGCACACTTTAGTAGCAAAGAATCTGAGGATCTGCGACTGAAGAATCCTGTTTGGTTCAGCTGCACTTCAGATAAAACAAGTGAAAGCCATCAGACTGAGCCTCAAGGGCTTCTGCTTATGTGACAACACCATACATTAAAGGATGAAAATAGGGAAACCTGTCCTAGATTAGAAGCAGTCCCTTTTCAGTGGCAATAACACAGCAGAGAAGAAAAGAGATATTGTTTTGATCAGCGAAGCTGAAGAATTATCTTGATTATTAAAGAAAAAGCTTGAGACTGAAGACCATTTTGGTACATTAGCCGTATACTTGCACATCTGGTCCCAGCAAGTTAGCAAGAGACTTCAGAGCAGAAAACATTTTCAGGAGTGAAGAGAAGAAGAGGGTTGGAAAAAAAGGTTGAATGAGGTGCCTAGAAAACAGTCTACGTGTTGTAAACAGCTGTTATGGTAGGCAATTGCAGTATCCCCTTAAACAGGTTTTGTTGTGTGAAAACTTGTACTGTCTTGTCTTACACAATCTTGTAAAATGCAAGCAACATACATCAAGAGAAATCTGAATACCTTCAAAATATGAGAGCATACAGGTCTTCTGTCACACCCTTGCTTTCCTGTAGACAAGGTGTGCCTATCCAAACTGTCATCTTATACAGGCTGGATGAGGCGGTAGCAAGAGCAGGGCTGCTCTGGCATGGTGGGTATGAGCTGAGGGAATACGAATGCCCTCAAGGACCTGGGTGCAGTCCCATAGATCCAAGTAGGTTCCATAAGATGGCAGTGACAGGGTTTATCAACAGTCTTAGACAAGAACCAATTGGTCAGACTCAGGGTCCATCCAGGTTCATCCACAGCAGGACATGACCAGAGTTAGGGCTGGAGTCAAGACAGTTCATAATCCAGCAAGCCCAAGGCTTAGATGTGGGCTGCCCTGCTCCTGGTGTGAATTCAGTCTCTTGCAACTTAAGGGATTTTGCAATGGGACTATGTTCATTACTCCAGAAATGTTTAATTCAATGTTAGCAGTGCTCTGTTTTCTAAATGTGCAAGACCACACATTTGGGATACAAACTAGTAGCAGACGGTCCTACCATGCTTTACTGATTTTTTTGAACTGATGAAGATACATTATTTAGAAAAATGTAGTCAATAATTTATCACAAGTCATATAGTATTAAAAGACCAATGTTGCAATAGTGCATCAGAAATCTTTGCTTTCCCTGAGTTAAAGTAGGAGAAAAGTGTGTTTTATTAATATTTAAGAACTGTTCTGTAACTGGGTGGACCAGGTTCTTATTGATAAAGTGTAACAATGTCAGTCATATGGGGTAAGAGTCCTCAATGCATTCTGTAGTTTGTAATGTTAAAACCATGGGGTTTCAGTTCTATGAGATTTTAATACAACAGAGTGGCCTTAAGTCCTTTGACAATTGTGGGAAATCACAGATTTTATAATTTTGCTTGCAAGTTTTATGGTTGGTACAGATTAGTGAAGTGAAAATCAGAGAGGTTCCACTTCATAAACTCATTCATTTGTATAGGCAGAAAACACAGCCAAAGAGACCTCTTGGGGGTTTGTAGAGCTTGTGTTGACTCAGTGGAAGCCTCTGACTTACCCAGAAGAAGGAAGGATTGTTGCATGGGGTAGTGCAGTTACTGTTCCTGGAACAAGTGAATGGGAAACTGTGTATTATGCAAATACAGATGCAAGGATTTGCCTCTATAAAGCTCCACATTTATCACATAAAAAGTTCTTTCTGTCTTCTTGTATAGCAGCCCTGCAAGTGGCTCTTTACTTTTGGCTATAAAAATATTCAGTCACAAAATAAGCATTTTTCTCATGCTGCACACTGGAGCATCATGCTTCCTTACCACAGTTTACACAGAAGTTGATAATATCCTAATAAGTTTTTCTTTCTTGTTTGTGAAGCACATGGAATAGTATATGAAGGCTGGATTAAGCACCTTGCTGGAAATTAAGAGCATCTAGTAGAAGTTTTTTTGCTTTGAAAGCAAGACTCTCTCTCTGAACTAAATTCTTTCCAATAGGAATTACGATTGTATGAATTACTCTGGATGAAACATACTTGGAGATACTAATGATAACTAGTTATTATTAGGCTGCTAATGCTCCTTAGCAATGAATCCCAAAAAGCACCCTAGCAGGACTTAAACAAAATAATACAAAGTGCCAAGCTGGTCCCTTGCTAAAAAATCATTTGCTTTCTTGTCTGACTGAGCCCCATCTACCCTTCTTCCACCACTAGACAAGTTCGCTCTCTTTCTCTTACCTCCCTGCCCAGCTGAAATATGAATTATACTTATGTCCTTAGAAGCTGAAACCGTCATGTGCTGCAGCACAAGGGAAAACATCTATGATGTTGTTAAAATATTTATACAGTTGGATTCAGTGAGATGCAGCATCTCCTTTTAAGTTAACAAGGTTCTCTCAAGTGCTAGATTAAAAAAAAAAAAAAAAAGGAAAAAAATAATAAAACCAACACTTTTAAAGCCAAACGTCCCTCAGTTAATTTTTGTGGTAATCTTATGAGCCATGTAATTCACAACATGATTTAAAACACTACACAGTGCCACATCCCAAACATAGAATGTGCACATAAGTGCATGTGGAATGCACATATCTCTATGCTTGGAAAGATTTTGCTTTAGCTCTAACTATGGGAAGAGAAAACATTTCCAAGACAACAGGAAAATAATTTTGTCATTGTCAAGGTGAAACCGAAGTCATACATTTGTTTCTGTGAATATTCATTCGAGCTGGTAAGACTGGAGAAAACATTTTCCTCATAGTAGCAGTCAGAGCTGGATTGCTTTTATGTGTCTTAGATAAAGTTATTATGCCAGGAGTATATTAAGGGCTAATATACAGTATACATTCCAGTCAGCCATATCATTATTTTTACACTGACAATAACATCTGAAATTACTGATTTGAAATCACTAATTTAGAAAACAGAAAAAAAATTCTATATGCAAAGCCACAAGAGCTTGCTACTGTGTAATATTGTTGGCATATTTCAGCACACACACAGACCAGCTGCTCACATGGAAAACCTAGAAAACATGAGCAGCAGAGGCTAGCAAGCCACAGGGTGAATCAAGCCCCCTTATAGTGTGTGCGTCTCTGTCAGACGGGTGCATATACATATATCTCATGGTTTGGGAAGCTTAATTTTCTGTGTGAGCAGTTGGGAGGAGACTGCCTTCGTGGGCAAACACCAGACAAGCCACTGTCCTGCTGTGGTCCAACAGCAAGCAGCATTCGTGGACCCTTCCCTCTCTTCCCTCCCTACTGCAGAGTTTGAACATTACAGGCTGTGCCCAACCACTCCTGCAAGCCCCTGGAAACACCTCATCCCCCAAGGCAGTTTTCTAACAACCTCTCTTTTGCTTTTCATTTTTAAGTCAGTTGTGTAGTTCTGGCAATGAGGTCTTGACAGTGTTAGTGCCCAGTGCTGCACATGAGTTTGTTCACCTATTCCACAGAAGAGATGATAGAGAAAGCCACAGGCAAGTATTTGTGCAAGCTTTCTTCTCTTTGGGTTTGGTCAATACTTCCTATATTCCATGCTGAAAGGTTGTACAAATTTTGACTTTGGAATTTAGAGATGATTTTGCAAGAAAATAATTGTGTTTGCCCCTCCCTGATTTAATAAAGCAACTACATCTATTTTTTGCAGTTGTAAGTATAAAAACATGTGGATGCTGAGGAAAATGGTGTTCCTGACATTTTTAATGCAAACTGTCATACGACAAGAATGTCAGTTTTATTTAGAAGCCATAAAGGGTCATTTGTGGGGTCAGTGCCCTGAAGCAGCCTTGCCAGTTCCATGTCTAATTTGGACACGAGTTGGGATCTGATTAGGACTGAAACTAAGTTATAAGCAAACAAATAAAATTCCCAGCAACTGAAAAAAATTGGTTTTGGCTAGCTCAACTGATAAATAATGACAGGGTCAAGCCAGCTTTATGGATTAATCTGGATTGCTTGGTGAATCAGGCTCATTTGAAAAATGCAAACAATACCAAACCCAAGGTCATGGATCTAGGAAAAAAGATGTAGGTTATTGCTGTGAGATGAGAGAATATCTTGGACTGCATTGATGCTGGAAAGAATTTAGAGGCACAAGTGATTAGGGAAAGTCTCTTCTAGACAATGCAGCTCTGAGGATAAATATGACCTATGGATATAGGGTATTTCATTTGGAAACTGTTGTTAGTCTCCTGAATGCAGTATTTCTATTAACAATTTTAAGAGAATAAGGAACAAGAGAGAAGGGGGAAAGTGTGATTAACAATCCATAGCAAGAGATGTATGAAACTCAGTCTATTCAGTGTGTTCACAGAAAATAAAAGCTGGATAATGAGCAGAGAATATCTAGCAGATGTTTCTTTAATCTAGGAGAAAACAAAGTCACAGTAAAAGCTAATGATTGAAAATTCTAGGTAGATAAATTCAAAATACTTATTTATAAAACAGTAGTAATTAACCTTCCCTAAAGAACTGGAGGAGCCCTCGAAGTAGTTTAGCCAAGATGATCGCATACTATTTTGAATTCTGTGCAAAACATTTCCAGACAGTATCTTTGTACTTGGTGAAACTGGCAGAAATTTTCTGCTCTGTTCTACAGATAATGAAATACTACATTCTGACTTTAAAAACTACTTTTCTGGTATTCATGAAGTTTTTCTCCAAGGAGCTCAACACTGCAACTTCCTGGAATTCTGATGACATTTTGTATCTCCTACTTCCCCTTATATTCTGTTGGCTAGTGAATAACATAGTCACCAGATTCCATAGAAGAAGTCTTCATCGCATGCACATTTAAAGGAAATTATTTTTATGGATGTATATGACAGATGTTTTGAAAGCTTATATAAACCCCTAAATCATTGCTCATTCTGCATACTGAGGTCTGGTCTACAGCTATCTATATTCAGACAGGAAATAATTACATTTACATATGCAAACAAAATCATCTCCAATAACCTAGGTCTTGGAAGCAAGGTCATTGTATTAAACTGGTTATTTTTATCAAACTAACCTTAGGAGGAAAAAAATAAAAAAAGAGAGGGAGAACAGACTTCCTAGTCTTTCAATCCATGCTATATTTAGAAGCAGGGATCACAAAGTTTGAGTGCGTTTTACATGGTTGGTTGTGGAGTCTGTTTCTAATTGCTTCTCCTATCTTTGAGGATGAATTTCATGAAGTGAGGCATCACTCATCACGAGCAATAGTGCCACAATTAAACCTTTCAACAGAAGAGTCAACAAGGAGAATTATCCACAGTGAATAAAACTTTGTATTTTTTAGACAACTTTATTGACAAAAAAAATTAATTTGAGGCAAGAATTTGGATCATAGAAACGGGGGGTTGCCAGATTTTACTATGACACTGGGAACATCAAGAAAAAGAATGAAAGAAATTTAGTTTTAAAATACTCCATATTAGCAAGATTTGGTTATTTATTTTTATTATTAAAAATAAACAGTCTTGCTTTGATATTCTTGAGCACAGAGTCCCATGACTTTGGGTCTTTAAGACATCGAGCACAACAGTGGTCTCAAGCATGTGACATTTTATCTTGTGTTCATTTGATTAAAATATCAGACTTCAAAAATGTATTTCTTCAGAAATGTTAGTAAATGATTTAATGTTAATGAAATATTACAGTTTTCATGTTATCTTTATAAAGTTATAATATCCTGTCATGCTGTCCTTTATGCATTAGAATTTCAGAACTGAAAGCCACCCATACATTAAGCAGTCTGGCTCACAGCAAGGTGTTCAACTTGACATTTTGAAGAGCATGGATATTTCTATCCCATGCTTTTTCAGCTTAATGCAATATAATTATGCATTTTAAAGCATTTTTACTCTAATTTATTGCTCCTCTTCCAAGCAGTATTGCTCCTGAGTATCATAGAGCACATATTCCATGACAAGTATAATGAATAGTTTTTTCAAAGCAACTCCTTTGTGTATACTCTGTTGCATCCAATGTTATTTCTCAGAATTTATTATAGGTAAATTCTGGGGGGAAAGATTACCCCTCAAGCTGTTTTTTATCTCTTGATCTATACACACAATAGGAACAGAAATATCTGTTCTTCTGTGAAAATTAGTATCATATATACTGTACATTTTTAAAATGCACTGCGTACTATAAGATATCCACACCGTATGCCATGGGCAATGCAGGTCTGGGCTTCCTGTGTAACTCAGGCTTTGAAAAATTCTGTTTCTCTCTTTGTGGACTGTATAGGGCTTCTGTCTTCCTAATTTTAGGAACCCGAGATAGTCTGCAATAGCCAGCACAATTAAATTCCCACTCTATTTGAATTGGAGGTGCACAAAGTAACAACGTATTTGTCTATATTCTGTGAGTAAATCTGTTGATTTATTTCAGTCACACTCACAGTGATTTTATTCACAAACATTTGTACAAGGAAGACAGTATTGAGTGTATTCATCAGAATAGTCAAGAAAAGGGAATGATCATGAATAGTAGAAAGAGTAGATTTATAGAGTATTCACAGCTAGTAGAAGGCATCGTGACCCTTTATTATAGCCTCTTTTTTGCCTGTATCACAAGAGGTATCAAAAGCTGTGGACATTCATGTATAATTCATTAACAAACAAGGCATTTTTCCTGTTTATAATACATAGGTCATCCTTTCTTAGAGCAGAAATAATGCTATCTTATTTTGGTGATTAATCAAAGTGCACAGAATAAATAGGAAATAATCATACTGACCACTTATGAATAAATTCTACAGGAGGTTAAAAACTGTGCATGCAAACAACTGCAAATAAACAAATGCAAGACTTAATTAACAACCTGCTCAGGAATCATTTGCAGAATTACTGTATTCATCAAAAATGTTGATCTCCATATTTAGTAAATGCAATAAATATTCACTTTTTAATGTTTAATTGCAGTGCTTGGACAAGCAAAATATTTTCATATATTCAGCCCACCATGAAGTTGGGAAACTTTTGTTTGATAAAAAGGGGAGTTGGGTAGTTCCACTATTTATAACATAATCTTAGACATCAAAAAACAATGTGCGAAGTACAGAACCCTAAAATGATGGACTATAAATGGCCAAATACAAAACAAATTGTTGCATGGGCAGAGTAACTGATCTGATCTCCTGTGACTTTGCATCCTTTACAGTAATTATTGCTGTGGCTGCCCTCCAACCAACCAATTTATTTTTCCACAATACTCTCCTTTTTCCCCTGCAATGGCCTTCACAAATAACCCTCAGGTCTTCCCCAAATCATCCCTGCCTTCACTTCTCATCTGTGATGGTACCTCAGTTTGCCAGCAAAAACCCCAAACAAATGAACATACACAATGCTTAGCACCCTGTCACCCTGTTTGCTACCCACCTGGCTGGGCAAGAAATGCCAGTTTTGCTGGTTGCCTGGTCCAGGTGCTGCCTGATGAGCCACTGAGTCAGCGTGCAGAAAAAAACAACTGTAGACACATTTTAAGCTTTCCCTTGGTGTATACAGTAATAGGTTGTCTCTCCTCTTCTGTTTCATCTCTTCATGAAATTTGCGCGGTTTTAATATCTAGATGTCTCTGTTAGGTTTGGTTAAAATCTGCCAGTAAGCTCAAAAATTACATAGAAGGAAAGAAGGAGTCATACAGAAAGAGAAAAATAACAGACAGACAGTAGCAGGCTGGAAGCTTTTTTTTTTTTCCTTAGAAAACTAATCTAAAGAAGTTCCTTAAGTACAAAGCTTTAAATATTTACTGCCTAATTAATACACAAAGTACAGGATTCAGGGCACACGCAGTTTACGTGAAACACTAGCTGTATCTGAATACCACATTTTTTCAAAGACAGATGGTGTTGTGTAGGGTCTGTGACAGGTCTCAGCAGGCAGGAGGTTAGTATGAGGTATGAAAAGTCTGCAGAAATGTTAGCAGTAGTTGACTAACAAACTCATTTACTCTTTGGATTGGTGGGAACTCAAAGTGGATGGTGTATTTAGCTTTGGTGGTTTTTCAGTGCTTGGCAGCCAGGAAGCCCAGGACAGACATGAGCAGCCCTGGTTATTGAGAGCACACATGGACACAACAGATACGGCAGGTTCTTCATCTCCATAATAAGGCATCCTTTGACGCAGTCAGTGAGGTGCCTGCCTGTCTATCCATTATAGATGCCTGGGCATTTCCTGAAGGAAGCAAAAAATAACAAAACCAAAAAAGCCCCAGTATTTTCTACTACTGGAAGCATAAGTAAGCTTTCATGCTTCTAAGAAATTTCTGGCAGATGGAAATGCCTACCAATGTTCACATGTAACATGCAGAGAATTGAGAGTTTTTTGTGCCTGTGATAATACGTTTCAAGTTTCTTACCACAAGAAGAATAAAAATACAAAACAGAATAAGGTCCTCTTCTCTTCCCCCCAAAATACTCAAGAACTCCACATACTGCATTTGTTTCCATTTGTTTTACAGATATGTATTTATAATCACATTTATATTTAACAAAGAGGAGGGAGACAGAGGCTGTCCAAAAATAGTTTTAACTTGTGTTTTGTGACTTGTAATTCTTATGCACTCCCACCCAAGGACCATTTTCTCCTCAGGCAGCAATCCTTAATATCTTCCATGCAAAAATGCTACACACTTGAAAGAGAACAGGATATCTAGAAATTAATTTCCTGCACACAGGATTTAGTATAAACCCTCTTTACCTTCTCACACTGTGTCTTGAAAGTACAGAAGCCTGTTAACTTCAAAGTGTGGTTCTGTTGCACCATCTGCCTCCTTTGCTCCTGCAAGGACTGCAGTAAACACAACATTAATAAAGATGGTAGAATGTCTTTATCCATCACAATTTTAGATGTCCATACTTGTGGCTTTTAAACCACTTTCTTTTCAATGTACAAGGTCTTAATATTTCTTTATGTGTTCCAATTTTTCCACAGAGCTAGGTGAAAGGAAGGATGCAGTATGGGTATTATACAGTAAATTCCAGTGTTGGTTCCCAGTACAAGCAGTTACATTTGCTGATAACAAAATGCATTTAACTTCAGCAGCATTATAGATAGCTACACAACCTGCTGTGTATTCTAATGAAACCTGTATCACTACCAATTAGACACCTGCAGAAGAAGTGGGCTATGCAAATGCCTTGCCCCCCAAATGCTATTTTCCCTCTCTCATTAAGCTTTCAAACTAAATTATATCGCAGTTAATGGCTAAAGACTTTCCCCTCAAATTTCAGCATTGCATGGAACTTAGCCAAACATCTCCCACTGGTTTTAAGGAGTTGTGTGACTGCAAGTCTTTGAAAATGGATTTGCGTAGCTTCCCACATGCCTAACCCAACCCTGCACCTGACCACTTTCCTTTCCTTGCACACACACGCTAAGAGAAATGCACCTTCTTCCCTCCACCTCTCCCTCCTCCCCCCCTCCATCACAGTGATGAAGTATCCTGATAGGCTTGGCACACAGTAGATTCCTGTTACGCTTTTCATCTCTGGAGGTCCTTGAGTTCAAATGTGACTGAATGTAAGTCATGCTTGCTGTAAACAAACATTTGTTGGTTATATACACAAGGTAGAGAATAAATAGTGGGTGTCTTGCTTATAACATTGTATTTCCATCAAGGGTTTCCAGTGGTACCGTAAAAGATGAGAGAAAAGCAAACATGATTTATGAAGTTGTCCCAAGATAGAACTGTATCTTGGAAATTCACACTTACCAGTTTGTTTCATGCAAATCTCAGGACCTGTTCTAATCCCTGCCTGGGTTATAGTCTCCATCTTGCTCTCACAAATGTTGCATTAACCTTTTATCTGTTCCTGGCTCCTGCTGTTGCTGCCCCTTATTCCAATTTGTCTGGTTCCTGTTCTGGTTGCTTTCATCTCCTTCTCCAGGGTGCTCTCTGCTGAATGCCTTGGCAGGAGCTGTAAACATTACCCCATATCTTTTAATTACACATGCAAGCATATTTCTGAAAGCAAGCTGTGCGTTCGTAAGTCAAAATTGGATTATGAGATGCCTAAACAGTTTGTGCTCACAAGTGAGTATAAATACATGATCATCTCTCAAAATATGGACAGCACAGATTCGGTACTATGATTTAGATTCCTCCTTTGCAATTTTGGCCATATAATTTTAAGCATTTCTTGAAGAAAAATGTCTCAGGAACAGCTAAACTTAAACTTAAAATCTGACTTAGGTAGAAGCAGGGTAGTGATCAAGTATTTTGCTGAACCTTGACCTACTATCACTTAAACAAGATCCTCTTCACCTGTCAGTAACTGTAACACAGCACACAAAAGCTGTCAGCGCTCTGCAATGCTCCTTCTAGCTATCTCCAAGTTAGAGTATGACAGCCACAAAAGTGAGGGTTACTTCATTTTTTTCTATCTGCAGTTATAAAGATTGAAAATGCCTATGACTTCCAATTTTTTATTGTACAATTTCAGTGAGACCAGTTGTAAGAAGATCCTTGGTTTGCATAAATGACAACACAAATTAATCTTGTTCTAGCTTCATGCACATTTTTGCATTCTAAAGTCAGAAACTGGAGGACAGGCTGATTCTAGTAATATACTACACTTCCTATGTATAACTATACATTTTAAGTCATATCCAAAGCTAGAATAAATATAAGGCAATATGCCACATTTTAGCTGGACCTAAAAAAAAGTAATGTTGTGGTTTAACCCTGGTGGGTAGGTAAAGGAAAAGCTGAGCTCTCAAGTAAAGCAAAATGAGCAAAGTATGAAGAAAACTAACTCCATCCCAGCTAAACCCAGTACAAACATGGACTTAAAATGTAAGTGGACTATATACATAGATTAGTAGTTCTTTTACATCAAGTTATGTAACCTGTTCACAGAATGCATTACACATGCATTTAACTATAAAACATATAATCTATTAAGACACAGGTCTCTCTAACAGTTATTATTTTTCTAGAAAAGAAGAAAAAAACATATTTTTAGCTTTGCATTTGAGTTTTTACCTTTTTATTCTCACTATGATATTAGTAAAAAAATTTCTAGTTCTAGTAGCTTTGAAAAACATGGGCAGAACACTGAACAGAAGTGTTACTCTGATAGAAACATCAGTGGTGTCGTCTGTCCAGCTATCTCAAAAATGGCAAGAAATTTGCACAGTAATGTTAACTACAAATATTGCCTTTAGCACAGTTCACTGTAGTTGGCTATAAAGTAAGCATTTACAATGTGAGCTTATCTTTATCACAGAGACCCTTGCCCAAGGGGCAAACTCTGTGAAAAGGAATGTCAAATGATTATTTAGCAAGCAAGGCTTGCATTTATTCTCTGGATGGGTTTTTTTGGTATTTCTTTTGTTAGCTTGCAGTAACACCTGTCTAGGTGACGGAAAACATTTAAGTTTGCTTTATTTGCTGTCACTCACAAAATCTCAGAGAATAAAAGTGTGTAATTATTGTGGGTCTTAAGAAAATGAGAATTGTAGATACTGCAAGAAACCTTATTGCTAACCTTCTTGCCTGGAATATTTTCCTGATAGCACACAAGACTTTCCTGAATCACAAACAGACACTGTTGTCTTTCTCAGCATGAAACATTGTTATTGATTAAAATACATTTCTGTTGTTAATTCAGTGTTGAGGAATATATATTCCTTTTAAATTTGTTTTCTGTATAGCCTGCATTGGAAGATGAGAGAAGTTTAGAACATTAGTCTGGGTGGACTCTTTTTTTTTTCTGTCACAGTCATGGCCAAAACCTCAGTGCAGTGAATGGGAAGATTCCCTGTGTGATTGTCAGGGAGTTCAGCACCAGAACCCAAAGAAACAAGTAAACTGTGCTGGCTCAAATTCCTAAAAACTTGAAAGAGTTACAGTTTTAGCATTTATCTCTGTAGTATGTGATGTTTTGCGTGAATTCCTTTTTCTGGAGTCAACATTCACCATGTGGATACCCTTCTGTCATATGAATATCCTAATGAAGGATCTCAAAATCATTAATTTAATTTTTTTTTAATTGCAACCCTCAAATTTGTTAAGAAATGCTTGAAGATGTACAGACACACCTGTATCCCAAAAGATTCCAAAACCAAAAAGAAACCAACTCTTTTTTTTTTTTTAAGAAATCCTAATGTTTTTAAATTTAATCTCAGGACTCTGAGCAACAGGTTCAAGATTTTTTGTATGACTGAGGCTGAAAGCCAACCCAGATATAAGGGTGACAAAATTGGGTCAGACACTTTCTCTAACAAGTTTTGTTTTTCTTAAGCCAATACGTGTTCCTTCCCGAGAATGTTTAGAGGGCCTCAGTGAAAGGAGAGAGCAACATGAGACACAGATGATCATCCTGCTACAGGAACTTGTCAGCAAACAATTTTTCTTGGCTCCCTAATAAGTCTTTCCAACCTTCTCCCCAAAATACTTTGTTATACACAGCTTAATGGTTCTGTCAGGGTCCTTTTGGACTATTTGGGGTACTATAGGCCACTAGGAAACATCAAAACACTTCTGGAGTCATTGAAGAGAGATTGGTATCTTTCATCTGGCCTAATCATTACCCTCTGGGGGTAGGGTGGCTGGCTAAGAAGGGAGCTTAGGTGATAGACTGAAATCTATCCTTTAGATCAGTAAAATGAGGTGGGCCACACCCTGGTCTTTGCTGGTAGCATTACATGATGATTGCACACTAAGAGGCATGTGTTGCTGTTTCTGTACAGCCAATACTACTTTGTCAATTTTTTGTTTTATGGAACAACTGAAGGATTGTTTTGACAATATGCTATTGATCTGGAAGAATCACAATCAATGAGTATTATAGCTACTCAGTGACTAGATTATTAGAAAAATAAATTAGGAACTATCCTGCTTGCAAATAACCATTATTTCACATGATGGGTAAAAAAATTGTATGCATGTCATGGCACATTGTTCATTTGCAAACACAGAGAGACCTTTTCTAACGTTATAAATTTCATTTATTGATCAGAGATCATGATAAAGTGGTTTCTTTTGGAGTGCTCTTTGTCTAAGCCCTCTCTTTTAAACTAAGAATCTATTTTACATTACCACAACAGAACTCTATGTGCCTCTATGTGTACAAACAATTCACTTCTCTCTCTTTTGTGTCAACATAACTGACCTGGTAGCCCTTCTTTTATATATATATACATATATATGTATATATGTATATGCATGTGTTTTCCTCTTGCTCCAGCTGGTCTTTTTGTTCAGGTATAACAAATGTACTGATTCCTATTGTGATTTATGCTACAGGCAATTCTGACATTTGCATTTGTACATCATGTGCATTTTGAAATGAAGAAGCGACAGCTTAACTCCATTTAACTCCATTTAAGAAAGCAGATTTTTGATTGGTATTGCTCTGTAGTTTGCTGTTTTCCTTTGCTTTGCTTTGCTTTGTTTCCTCTGGAAGATCTCACAGTCTGCTCTGAAGAATTTTTGTGTTAAAGAATGAAAAAATAAAGAAGCATGACTCCCACAGAAAGAAAGTAGTTGGTGCAGAGCAAAATTGTCACAAAGCACTAGACACTGATAGAGATTCAAGCCTTTGGGTCCACAACAATAAAAATACAGTGAGGTAGCCACAGATTTCCCTATAGGGGAATTTGCCCTTTCCAAGCAGACCTCGCACATTGTGTCGATTGAGGAATGACAAGGTCTGAAAATACAGCTGCTCATCCTTAAACAAAGTAGAAAGAGGTTTTGATGGAGAAATACACATAATTCAGTATACAGAAAGAGATTTCCAAACTGTGACATGTGCAGCTCTGGTCTCCTTTGTAAATAGCAATAATCAAAAGCATCTGGCTGCCTGTGTATATGCGTTTGTCTTACTTGGTACTCCACAAATGCCAACTCACAGATAATCACACATGAACAGGTGACAGAATTAAGAGTAAGTGGATAGAGGCAGAGGATGGGTTTGTGGAAAGTGGAGAAAGTGTGGGAGCTGACACTATGGTACAAAGGAGAGAGTTGCTAGGAAAAAGGCTTTAAGGACAAAATAATCCATATGCTGTTGTCTTCATGAGGTTATTTTTAATGCAAAACTGTCTAAAAATTCAATATCTACATTGTAAAAGTTCAGAAGCCAAATCAATACAAATCATTGCTGCTTAGATCTGTTTCAGATTCTCAATGAAGGATGAGTATACTGAACCTGAGCAGGGTGTATCAACTGCCTTAGCACATTTACAAGGAAATACCTGGGACAAGAGTTAATTAATAAATGACCACAAGGTTTAAGAGAAAAAGGGTTAAAAATATTAGGCTAACCAATTCTAAATGTAAATAATGCATCTGTGGTACAGAAAGGAGCTGAAAAAACAAGGTACAGGGAAGAACAATGCCTGTCCCGTGTCAGCCCGCATGGCTCAAGCCCTTCATCTTGTGTCAAGAACTGGCAGTGTGTCCAGCATTGACCAGGTTTTCAGTAACTGGAGAAGTGCCATAATGTGCTGAGAGACCCTTTTATGTCCATTCCTTCACAGCGCATGCAGCTGACCCCCTGAAATTACAAGTCCCACCAATTAAAAAGCACGACATCTCAAAATCTGATCTAGAAACTTTGCCTTCCTCCTGTTCTTCTATCCTTTCCACATCTGGGATTAGAAGAGCTTTGCTGGAGCTGATGTGCTCTTGACCTTCTTGAGTGAATAAGACAAAGTTTTAACCTTGAAAGATGCACTAGAATTTTACTTCCCCTTTGCAGCTTGCTGTTATCTAGCCAGATGTGTGCGTAACTATCCTGCTGGCTCCTGCACTCATGGTGGAAGAAAAGAGGAATTATTCTGCATCCAGCAGCAAATGTTTCCCCATACACCTTTAACACATGGTCTCACACTTTATGGCTTGTTGCTTCTGTTATGGTAATCACTTTTTGCTGACACGGGAGAAATTTTCTTCCCATTTCCAAATAAGTATACATTTATTTTCTCTCAGAACCCAATGACTTGATTGGCAGGTTTGGCTGCACACTTTTATTTTTTTCTTCCAGTTAGCTAATTGTCACATACCAGTGCTCAGAGAGAGTTTATGAAGCACTAGATTCATTATTGCCATCAACAGACAGTTGCAGACATCCTTTGAAGCAACAGAGATGAGCTTGAGGGAGACTAGGAACCCAGTTTGCACCTTTGCACCCAGTGATGATCCAAGGGTGAGCCACGGGATCACATTATCAGAGGGCCTAAGGACAGCATTCATACAGAGTGAGAGCAAGCCTACTGCAATGGTTAAGTTACAACCAAAGAGTGTTTATAACACCATGGTCACAAAAACAACACACTGTATATACACCACAAAAAAGTTTTCTCTTTCTTTGTAGGTGGTTTACATTACGTACATGCAGGATTTTCTGTTTTTCTTCCCTTGTTCACATGAATTGTAATGTATTAGTCTGTGGCACTAAAGTATGATGTAAAATATGCAATATGGCTATGTAATACTGCCTTGCCTTAGCTTTTGATAGATGATTTTTGAGTCTTTACCTTCAGAAATTTAACACTACATTAGTTCTAGGTTTTACATTTAAATATAAGCCCTTGTTACACAACATTTTGCTTGAAAATAATTGAATGTTTGGCTCTTTCAGTAGAATCAGTACCGCTTTGTAATATTTTTTTATATTTGTTTATTATATCATCCTTTTTTAATTAAAGTGAGTGTAGCATTCAGAAAATCTTCTAAAATTTCTAATCTACAGAATAATGCAGGTAGTATCTACTCTGCAGTCTACAAACTTCTTCAACCAGTTTTTATGAAGGTAGAGATTCTGGAGAACAGGGAAGTAATTCATTTTCTGTACTGATCCTGTCCCTGGCCTTGTGTCAATTGTTAGAAGCAACTTTCACAAAATATTTCTTCCTTCCTCTTTTTCCTGATAGATTCCATAAAATAAGTCTATGGCTACTACTAGAAAACATCCATCATGGGCTAAAGAAAAAAATATTGCCTTCTTTTATGTGTTGTAACAAATGTAAGCAAGGAGTGCAGCAGCATAATAAGAAAATATAAGGACACTTTGAGAAATGCTGTTCTCTACTGCAGAAAAGTTTATGGTGTTCTGTTTTTGAATAGTACTTTGTGGTTTTACAAATATCTGACTAAATATTATGTTCATGCACAGATCAAGAAGGGAAACAGCTGAACCTGAGGCCTTGAAAATCTGTATTTTAGGGTGTAATGGTATAAATGGCAGATGCTAATGACTAGATATGTAAAATCACAACCTTCCCAGCTCACCCTAACCAATCTCCTTATCTTCAAAAAAAACCCAACCACAAACTTTCCAGAAGATAGCGTCTACCTCCTAGAGAATTTTGCTTCCTTTAGAAATAAGATTTACAGATAGTCTACATCAGCACAAAATAAATGTCTTCTCCATTCCCTGCACTTATTCATCCATTTCCCAGTACTCCCTGCAGGGGAGGAGAGGTCATGAAGCGATTCCTGCTATCTACCTACAGCCTCTTCTCTGAAACACCACATCCTTACAAACAAGCTTTATCTTTCCTGCGTTGCAGAGAGATAACAGAGTACTATCTCCTGTTTAGGAACTGACAAGTGAAGGAAACAGAAGCTGGGGGGAAGGGTTGTCCCCACTTATTAATATATTTTTACCAAGTCCTAGAAATCTGCACAGATCTTTTATGTCTTGGCCACCAGAACGATCCTATAAACCATGTCTGGACCCAAAATCCAGGGAGCATCATGTTTGCTTGCTCAGTTCTTCTTACCTCCTTGAACTCCAGTAAAGGTGAATATACTATTAGAAAATGTAAAACAGTGGGAAAACTCTTTTCTCTTGACTGAGCACTACAGAGTCCATCAAAGTGAGAGACTGCATGCCAATGCAAGCAACATTTTGGATTGTGTACAAGACACATCCAAAATTGTATTGGATAAAGCTAGTTTAGTAAATCAAATACACTGCCAGAAGAATTAAACCAAGCCTTCTTTTGTCTGATGAGATGGCATCCCAGGGAACCCTGTGAAAATTTCTTTAAGTTTCCTTGAAAAGCAGATATTGTCAATTGAATACATGGGTTACAGCTCCGCAATACCTATTTATAGCAGCAAAACCCAGTCTATAAACAAGCACTACACCCCATGTCGTTTGTTATGTTCTCTGTATTTCACTGTGATTAGGACAAACAGCTAGATCAGTCCTACTTCTTGTATTTACAAAGTAGCCCGATAGATAGTCGATACAGCACTTTTCTGTAAGGGATAAGGACAAACTGTGCAGAGCAGGCTTCTCCCATCTCCTTTTTTCTCTTTGATCATTACTCCTTTCTTTTATGTTGTTTTCAGCCAAAAAAAAAGGCACCACATGACCTTTGAGAAATGCCAGGAAAACATTATTTTCTCTGCGCCACTCCAGTTTGCAGGCATCAGGTACATCCTTACACCAAGCCCTGCTCAGTATAGCAACCACAAGACAACTTGTGCTAAAGTGCTTCTCGCTGCACTCCCAGGTCTGTCACGCACCCCTCCTGACCTTCTCCTGCGGCTAAATGTGGCTGTGGGAGTTTCACTAATGAACAGCATTGCACCATCCATTTGGCTTTCACTGCTGCCCCTCCTCAGCGTGGGGAAGGAGCAACAAATAAATGCGGGCCCAGTACCTGGGTCTGACTCACAAAGAGATACAGCTGCTGCTGCTGTGGTTTGTGCCTTTTATTTTTTTTTTTCTGGAATGATTCAGATGTATTCTTTTTTTTCAGAAATATCCCAAAAGTTTAGAAAACTTAAATGTATGTAATACAAATAAAATAATCAAAGTATATATGAGATAGGAATAGATAAAGAGTAATCCAACCAATTAAAACTTGTAGCTTTTCTGCATGCACAATGTTGTATGCAGGTGCCCGTGTCTTTAGAGTGTGAATTTCAAGCTGGATAAAAAGTTGTTGTGGAAAGTTACAAGTTTCAGATTTTTATGATCCCACAAGTTTTGACAGATGAATCTTTAAAATAAAATATCTCAGGCATAAGTTGTGTATAAGGGCTTTTATATGGCACTCATTCAGTCAAAAAAGGATGTATTCCACTAACGTAGTTGCACTTCTTTTCAAGTTTCTTGGGACATATACTCTCTTCTTTCTTCTCTGTATAGTTTTAAGTATATTTTTGCACCACTGTAATATAGCATTTGGCATTTTGAGCTACGCTGTGCCAGAAACACACATTTTGTCTTACACTGTTATAGAAGGAAAAATGATTTAATATGATATGTAGACTGGGGTACTCAATCTTTATCTGTACTACATAAGGTACTGTCATTCTCTAGCTATTTTAATTGGCCCTTAGGCAAGCAAAGAAAAGTATTTCTTTATCAGCACTTTCGAAGGGAAAAAGTCTAATAGAGGGCTGGACATTGTATCCTGTCTGTGTGGTCTTGTTTTGAAACTCCTGCCTCTGCTACAGACAGTTTCCTTGTTCGCCGGCAGCAACGCCTGCCTTGGCTCTGTTTTGTATTTACACAAAATGACACCAGACTCAGGTCGCTTAAGATCCACGTTGATGTCAGCCCCAACATCACAAGTGGCAAAGGACCCTCTCTTTTCCACTGGGCAGGGCATGTCCTGGGCCACTCCTTTGCTGATATCCAGGTTCTTCATCAGCTGCTCATCTCCTGGCTTTGCCACTGGAGCCCCTGCAGACCATCGCATTGCAGCGTGTCATCGTGCCCTGGCAGTTCAGACGCTCCTCCTGTATTCCCATGGCCTCTGAGAAAGAGTGAGCCGGGTTTAGGCCCTTTGCAAAACAGCATGATCGCCTTTTCCAGGGCAGCATGATACAAAGAGGCACAAGGAAGAGAGGGCAGAAATAAGAGCCTTCCTCGTCCCAGCCTCTTCATGTCTCTTCTGGTCATGAGTGTAGAGACAAAAGCAAAATAACAGCCCTGCAGAGCAGTTTTCCTTGCTCTCCAGGGAAAAGTAAGAGATGAACAGTAATGGGGAAGCAATTTTTTGCCTTTCTAGTAGGACCAGGGTCTCAGATGGATGAGATGGTATATATGAGATGGTATATTTTTCCTTGCTTTCTGCAGGCGTGTGTAGATAGTTTAAACCAGGCAGAACCATGACATGGTAAAAGAAAATACAAAATCGAAACAAACCACAGTGCTAACAACAAATAAAAATCATGTCATGGTTGTGTCAGATAGAGTCAGAGACCCAAAAGAGATGTAATTTTGTAATGTGTTCCTTACTTTCTGATGATATATTTGCTCCCTGCTCTGCATTTTGCAGTTCTTATAAAGAGGGTTGAGTGCTGTGCAAGCAAGTGGGAGCAGATGCCATGCATCCTTTGTGAGCAGCTATGCCAGTCACAGGATTTGTGCATGTGGGGCAGATGTTTTATACAGTAAGGCTAAAAAAACATTTTCTGTAAAGTTGAATATTGAATGATGAGGGTGGTATCTTGTGTGTTGAGGTGGGTTGAGTGCCAATAAAAGATCAAATCTGTTTGGCACATGAGATAGAAGAACAGCTGTGTGTTGGTAATAGTTCAAGGCAAGATGACCATATTAAATTGGATCTCCCAAAATCTTCCAAAGCAAGAAGCACAATTACATTAGAAGACTACAGAAACTCAGTAGGTTTCTTGGATTTGTATTCAGTCGTGTGCTATCCAACTATTAAAACCTTGTCCAATGGACATGACATTGCATGATATACTTCAAAGCCAGAGCTTAGGCTTCAGGCAGTATCATAAAATGATTTAGTTGGGAAAACAGCAATGTTAAAACACCATTTGCAGACTGTCCACATGAAATTCCCACACACATCTCTTTGAGCTTGATTCAAGATCCATGGAAAACCTGTTTTAGTGCTCAGGTCTTGTGTGAATATCTGACTATCAGAAGGAACAAAGCAAGAGGAACAGAGAAAATGAAAATAAAATGAAGAGGTTGACTCACTGCTGTTAGACCAAGTCTGCATTTCATATAAAAAGGCAGAAATTTGTTACTGACAATGGCACTTAGCAGATTTTGGTGTTTTAAGTTTTTGATTTAATTAAAAACTGTGTAGCAGTATTTGGACTTATAAATTCTCAGAGAAAAAAAAAAAGTATATAGTCTTTGCACCTACTGCACACAAGACAGATAATTTAATCAATCCCTGCATCACCTGCATTTGTCTGCAGGGAAAACCAGTGATACCATCAGCAATTTGAAATAATTATCATTTAAGTATCAGTTGGATGAAAGTTCATTTTATTGACAATAGGTGCATAGTGCTCTTACAATCACATTGACAGCAGCCTTTTTTTTTCTCTC